>JAKTPS010000219.1:0-19077 GCA_030556275.1 Lipomyces sp. NRRL Y-27488 | reverse complement strand
TGCTGCTGCTGGTGCTGCTGCTACAGCAGGGGCTGCAGCTCGTGGTGCTGCTGCTACAGCAGGTCTTTGCGCTGCTGCTGCTGGTGCTACAGCAGGGGCTGCAGTTCTTGGTGCTGGTGCTGCTACAGCAGGAGCTGCAGTTCTTGGTGCTGGTGCTGGTGCTACAGCAGGGGCTGCCGCTCTGGCTGCAGCTCTTGGTGCTGCTGCTGCAGGAGCTGCAGCTCTTGGTACCGCTGCTCCTGCTCCTGCTCGGGCTCCTGGGGGACGAACGATTAGCGGGTCTGGACGCGGGGCGGGGGCGGCCACACGCACGTCATGACGAAGGGTGGTGGTGGTGGTGTCCGGTTTCGCGGGCGAGTGGGTGACGGCGAGGTCGGCGGCCGTGAGGTCCCTGTCGGCCTCCATGAGCTTCGCCGTCATGGCCTGCTTCGCGGTCTTGACGATCTTGGCGTCGCGGTCGTGGTGGTCGTCGTAGAGCGGGCACGGGCCGGTGTCGAAGTGGCGGTAGCCGTCGATGGACTTGCCGCAGACGTAGCACTGGTGGTTGCCGCAGGCGGTGCAGACCATCTTGTTGCAGCCGTAGTCCTTGATGAAGCGCTGGCCGCAGCGCTGGCAGGTGCGCACGAGCGCGGTCGACATGGCCTCCTCGACCTGGTGCTTCGCGGAGAGCTTCGTGTCCTGCCGCCGCGCGTTGTCGGCGAACTGGCGGCAGGACATGGGCAGGTGCGCGGCGGCTTTGCAGAACGTGCACGAGACCATGCCGCAGGCTGAGTTGAGGCACTTGAAGTTGATGCCCTGCATTGCGGCGACGTCGTCGTCGCTCGTGAAGAAGTCGCAGGACGGGCAGGACGCGACTTTTGCCCCGCGCTGTTGCCTTGTTAGCTGCATTGGTTCTAGAGCAAAAAGAAGGCGAAAGGGGCATACCGCTAGGATCTCTGCGCGCAGCCGGATGTCGTCCAGGAGCTTGAGCGACCGTTCCGGGATGATCCTGGCGACCTCTTCTCGCTGGAACGTGCCGTCGCAGCCGTCGAGGTTCATGCATGTAAGCTCGCATCTAAATTGGCCGATAATGCTCTGCGGGGGGTTAGCCAGGACGACAGGAGAAACGACAAAGTCCGTACCTCTATGAATCGGACGAGACAGTCTTTGCAAAAGACATGGCCCTCCGAGCAGTTTACGATGTCGGCGTTGTCGTCAAACTCGGAGAAACAGCAGCCGCTTAATATTTTGACTGTGAGCACAGGTTTTGAATCGAGGTGCGGAACACAACTCACCAGGACGGCGGATCGGGCTCGCTGGCAACGTCGTCGAGGTCGACAAAGTCGTCGAGGTCGACAAAGTTGTCGAGGTCGACGATCTCGAGGACCTGGAGCTCCGAGAGCGCGTCGTCGCGCACGCGCTGCTCGCGCCGGACGGCGTCCTGGACGTCCTCGAGCTCCTGCATGAGCGCGCCGACCTTCTCGAACGGGACGTCCCTGTCGAGTTCGAGCTCGAGATCGAGTTCGTCGGGTGCCGCGGGCACCGCCGTCTCGGCCGGCGGGTCGTCGCCGGCGGCGGCGAGGCGGGCGGTGCGGAAGACGCGGTCGAGCGCGGCGAGGCACTCGTAGGCGGGGCGGAGGCCGAAGCCGGCCGCGCGCATGCCGGCGGCGACCTCGCCGGGCAGGAGCCCCGGAAACTCGATCCGGAAGAGCGCCTTCAAGGCCGGCGCGTAGTCGCGATCAAAGGCGGCATGTGAGCTGTCGGCGCGGGGGTCGCGCTTGGGCGGGGTGTCTTGTGTTGCTGTTGTTGTTGTGGTTTGCCGTGGGTAGTCGCCGCGCCGCAGTTTCTGCAGGGTCGCACGGACGTCTGCCCGGCCGTCATCGTCGTCGTTGACGTGCAGGTCGATGCCGATGTCGTCAGCGTACTAAGAGGAGGGATCAGCAAAAGCGAAGGACAGTTTGAGAGTAGAAGAGGGACATTACGTCGACTCTGACGTCGGGATAGACCCGGCGGAGCACGGCCGCGACATCGTCGGGACCGGCCATCTATTCGCGAAGAGGGGGGGTGGGTGAGTGAGCGAGCTCCAGGCTGGGTTATCGTGTCATTGATCCGTGAATTGTCTGCATGAACGTCGCGGCAAGGGAGGGAGTTGGACTATGTACGGCGGTCGGGTCGTCGCGTGGCATTGCATTATTTTGCATCGGGACTACAACTGTAATCTGTAATCCTCCCAACCCAGAGATGCTGGGCCATATATCAGATGCATGTATACATACTGCCACGTAGCAGACACGCTGAGGTTTTCTGATGGAAAGGGGCATATGAAGGAATGCTGTATTCACACGGAGGTCGCTACTGCGAACATGTTTCTCGACTACGACCTGCTGTTGTCATAATAGCCTGAGATGGGTCCACTTGAGATCGTGTCGATGGGGAGGCAGAATCACATGCAAGCTGGGAGTTTGGAATTCCAGATCGGACAATTTTTTTGAGATCGAGCAAGACAACTCAATTAACTACAAGAGAATAAAAAGATATGGATAAAATGAGAGGGCTGTATTATTTTCCGCTACAAACAAATCATGTTCAAATGTAACACACAAAAAGAAAGTGCAAAACCAATCCAGTCCACAGTAATTTACTGCTCGGACACGATGATGGAGGCGGCGCCCATGCCGGTGCCGATGCACATCGACGTGAGGCCGATCTTCTTGTTGTAGAGCTTGAGCTCGCTGAGGAGGGTCGCGTACTGGCGCGCGCCGGTCGCGCCGAGCGGGTGGCCGAACGCGATGGCGCCGCCGTGGGGGTTGACCTTGGCCATGTCGATGCCGACGTCCTGGATGGAGAAGAGGGCCTGGGAAGCGAAGGCCTCGTTGATCTCATAGAAGTCAACGTCGTCCTTGGTCAGACCAACCTTCTTGAGGACGGCCGGGATGGCGACGGCAGGGCCGATGCCCATGATCTCGACGGGGACACCGACGACAGCGGAGTCGACAAACTTGCCGACGATGGGCAGGCCGAGCTTCTCGGCGTAGGAGCGGCGGGCGAGCATGACGACGCCGGCGCCGTCGGAGACCTGGGACGCGTTGCCGGCGTGGGTGCTGCCGGTCTTGGAGAAGGCGGGGCGGATCTTGCCGAGGCTCTCGGCGGTGACGCCGGGCCGGATGCCGTCGTCGTCGGCGACGATGATCTCGGTGACGGCTTCGGTCTTCGGGTCGATGGTCTTGACCTTGAGGGGGATGATCTCGGCCTTGAAGAGGCCGGCCTTCTGGGCCTTCTCGGCCTTGGCGTAGGACGCGGCGGCGAAGGTGTCCTGGTCGAGGCGGGAGAGGCCGTACTTTGTAGCGACGTTCTCGGACGTGATGCCCATGGGGATCGTGCACTTCTTGGCCTCGGGGTGGGCGAGGAACTCTTCCGAGAGAGGCGAGACGGAGGAGGCGCCCCAGGCGTGGGTCATGCTCTCGACGCCGGCGGCGAGGCCGAGCGAGACGGCGCCGGTCCTGATCTGCTGGGCGATGTGGATCACCGCCATGAGGCCGGACGAGCACTGTCTGTTGATGACGTATGTGGGCACGGAGTAGGGGATGTCGGCGGCGAGCGCGGCGGCGCGGTACTCGGTGATGCCGGAGCCGGGGGCGAGGACGTTGCCGACGGCGATGTCCTCGATCAAGGCGGGGTCGACCTTGGTGCGCTCGAGCACGCCCTTGTAGAGGCCGGACAGGATGTCGGCCGCGTACGTGTCCTTGAAAGCGCCCTTGCCGCCGCGGGTGTGGGCGGTGCGGTAGGCGGCGACGATGACGACGTCGTCGGGGTGCTTCTCGAGGATCTTGGAGACCGCGGAGGTGGGCTCGGGCGCGAGCTGGGCGGCGAGCGCGGACAGACGTTGTTCGGCCATTGCGTGGGTGTGAGTGTAGTGGTGAGCGGGAGTAGAGAGCAGGAGGAGGAGAAGAGTAGAGTACTGGAGGGAGAAGAAGAGGAGGACGAGGAGGACGATGACGGCGTATTTAAGTGTGGGTTGTGGGGTGGCGGGGGGTTCGCTGGCGGGGGCAAAGCCGGGCCACCCACGCTCAAGCGCACTCAGACCGAGGACGGTGTTTTGCGTTTTGCGGAGTCGGGCGTGTCGGCTCTCAGCACGAACAGAAAATGCCCTGGACTTGTGCCCCGGACGGGCCAGAAACTGGGCTCAGTCCGGGGTAGGAAAACAGGACAAGCCGAGGCAGTAGCAGGTCACATGACCCGCTCCCGGCGCGGGCACGACACCCTTTCTGGCTCGGCAAGTTGGTCAGCAGCCGCCACCCAACATGTCGTCCAGAGAGTCACATGCCCGGGTCTGGGTAGCGTCACCGCGCACTAAATTGGGTTATTCGATTTGTCGTGGCCGGGATTTGTAAACAGCCCTGTCATCTCTCTCTGGTCGGTCACGGACACCGCTATTGTGACGGGGTGGGTTGGCTAAAATAATAATGTGACGGGGTAATTAACCGCATTAGGTTGGCCCTGACTAGCTGTGAGCTGAATGCCAGTTCTCCTCAAAAATGTCACGTGTGCATCGCAAATCTTGCACCCCGAACCCTGATTGTGAAGAGGATCTTGGTTTTTGCAGGAAAAAAACGCACTCCAAATTCCGTGTGTCTAGCACCAACGTAGTAGTATACTAGTATATACAAGGCAACCAGCGTACATTGGGTACTATTCCACTGGTTTGCAGGCAAAGCACCAGATTGATGCGGTGTCCTCCAGTCACGAGCGAGTGCCATCCGGTTAGGGCTATGACGTTGCCCTGCCAACAACCCCATGCAGGGTAAGTCAACAGACTAAAACTTTACACCACCACCACCACTTCACTCTCGTGTCTGCTCTGTCTCGTCCTGCACACTCACAGTCACCCCACAAGGCAAGCAGTCGCCATTGCTACACCGACGACTCGTGGTGCTCCCGCATGCACTAGCTAACTAACTCTCTTTCTCTTACTCACAGCGCTTCTCACCGACTCCCCACCTACACACGGCATGGTCACGTTTGCCTGCGACGCCTCGTGCGAGACCGCCCCGTCCACCGCAGGCGACTTCTCGCCGGCCGGCGAGTCGCCCGCCGCCGACCAGCCCGCCTCGTCCTCGGTCTTTGCCCGCACAATCAAAACACCGCTCTCGTACCTGTCCACCCTTCTTCGCTCGCCGACCCGCACGACCTCGCTCGACCGTCTGAATCAACCCGCACCTCCCACTGTGTCTGCGAGCGAAATCGACGCGTCTCCATCTTCGTCTCCGTCTCCCGTCTCCCTCACAGTCAGCCCCACCTCCCCTTCCAAGTTGTCATTCCTTCGAAATTCCGCCCGCAAACTCGACTTTGGCGTGTCTGCCTCCACCTCCTCGTCCACCGTCCTGGGCGAGCTGTCCCTCTCCTCCGTCAACAACAGCGCTGCCCCGCCGGCTCTCACTCGCGACGCCAACACGCTCGACATCTTCTCCCGAATACCCGTCCTGCCAGCGCCAAAGTCAAGGTTGAGTTATTTACCCTCACTGCAAGCCTCCCCAGCAGACACCAGCACAGCACAGAAGGAGAACATCTCGCCAGGCGGTCATCAGCTTGCACAGACCCCGAAGCAGAAGCCAGCTCATGCGGAGACGGCAAGTCCGGCCTTGCCCATATCGGCCCTGTCAGAACCGAAAGAAAATACCCCCGTCGACCACGCCGATGCCACGCAAGCCGAGGACTCTGCGGCCGAGCCCTCCGACCCCGGTTTCGTGATAGATCCTTCTCTCCTCGGATCCTCGCCTCTCGTCCCCAGATCAGGTAAGCGTCTGCAAATTTATGCACCCCTTACCCCCGTGGGTGCTGATGTTTTTACGGCAGTCCTCGTCGATCTCGGCCTTCCCGTCTCGCTACGTCCGTCACGCCGCAGCGTCCGAGAGTTCAACGCCCGCCAGGACCGCTACAACGAGCTGAGGACCCAGTTCTCGGTCCGGCACATCCCCAACGCGCCGTCCGGACTGGCGTGCTCGCGCTCGGCCTACAACGACTCGGCCGACGTCACGTCCGACACGGCGTCCTCGATCGCGGCTTCTTCGCCCGCCGCCGCCGCCGCCAGGGACGCCTCCCTGCTTTCCCTCGACGCCTTCTCGGGATCGCCGTTCCTGTCCGGCGCGGCCGCATCCCCCGGCCTCGCCCGCTTCTCGCCGTCGGCGGCCGAGCCCGCGGACGTGTCGTTCAGCCTCGACTTCAGCGTCAGCGACATCTCGCTCCTGCGCGGCATCGACGACCCGATCGCCGCCAGCACGCCCGAGCGCGTCGAGGCCATCATTGCGGCCTGCAACGCGGCGGCGGTCGCTCCCGACAACGCCGCCGACGCCGGCGACGACACAGAGATCTCGGACATCAACGTCAGCCTGCTCAACCACCTCGAGCAGGAGAACCGCCGCGGCGAGGGCTTCTGGTCGCCCGCGCCTCGCCCCGCGCTTGCCCGCGGCAGCGCGACGCCGCGGTCCCCGCGCTCCCCGCGGCGCCTGGTCTGGTCGCCGCACAAGCATCGGGACAGTTCGGAGTCGCCAGTTTCCGTGCCGTCTCCCCTCCGCAAGCCTGCGTCTGTAGATGAGGGGGTTGAGGAGGTGCTCCCTGCGGTTTCTCAAACCAATACAGGCGACACTGGGGAGCAGGTGTGCCCGGATGAGCAGGAGCAGGAGCACACGAGCGACCAAGTCAAGGCAAGCGAGAGTGTCGAGCAAGAGCTCTCGAAGGATCCAGAGCTTTCTAAAGAGCCAGAGCTCTCAGAGCCCCCGAGCGAGCAAGAGCCCCCGAGCGAGCAAGAGCTCCCGAGCGAGCAAGAGCTCCCGAGCGAGCAAGAGCTACCGAAAGAGCAAGCACTACCGACGGAGAATATTACAGAAGCTGGCCTTGATGGAGCGCCAGAGGTGGCACTCATTGCCGACATAGCTGACGTTCCGTCCGCTGTCGACGAGAGCCAAGCTCTAGCGACAACTGAAGAACTTCCACAGCCGTCCCCTGAGGATAACGACGTCGCCATGGAAGATGCCGGTGCCTTGGTTGAGAACGAATTGCCTGCTACGGCCGATACCATCGTCTCTGACGACCGCAACGAGGCTTACAATACCAGCGCGTCGGCCGACGGTGCCGGATTTGATGGATCCTCCGACAATTTGGGCCCTCATGCGTCACCTGTGAATGCTACATATTCATCGCCTGCGAAGAACACTGCAAATGAGGACGCCCGCCAGGCGGAAGACGTGCAAGAGAGCTTAGCCGAGACGGCTGTACCCAATGGGCCGCTCCATGGCGAGGCTCATAGTTCGCCCGAGAGGAGCGTTTCTGCGCCGCAGGTGTCTATCCCGGTGGATGAGAGCTCGGTTGTTGCGCCTACCGAGAATGCTGCTGTCGAAGATGCTCTTCCTCCTCCTCCGTCTTCTCCGGTTAAGTTATCTGCCGAAGAGAAAGCCGGCCTCAGCCCGACAAAGTCTGACCCCACAAAGCTCAGCCCGACAAAGTCGAACCCCACAAGGTCCAGCCCGACAAAGTCCAGTCCGACGAAGAGCTCAGCAGATGTCGTTGCCGCGCCGCCTGTGGATCCCGTCTCCGAGAAAGATTCTTCCCTCGACGCTGAGGTCTTGCCGCTGAAGCCAACTGCATCACCAAAGAAGACGAGGTCAGCGAAGAACGCACAGGCACGAGCGACTGCATCTTCGACCGAGCCCAGCCCGCCCAAGGACATCCAGGCGCCGGCCGAACATGCCGCACCCAACCAGGCGGCCACCACACCGAACAAGTCCGGTTCGGCCGCCGCCCACTCGCCGGTGAAGCAGGCCAGCGCCGCCTCGGCCGAGATTGACTACGCGAACATTCTGCCGTGGGACATCTCGCTCGACCGGTGGGCCGAGTCGCACAAGCGGTCCACGCGCGCGTCCGCCAGGGCCGCGTCGTCCTCGAGCGCAGGCACGGCCGTGCCCGAGTCCACCGTCGCGCTCGCTCCTCCCGCTCCTGCTCCGACTGCCGCCGCCGCCGCCGCCGCCGCCGCGGAAGATGTCGAGGCCAGCACCCCGGCGAAGCCGACCAAGGCGTCGCCGAAACCAAAGGCCCACAAGGCTCCGCAGACGAGACGCCGCCAGCAAGTCACGGCCATTCCGGTGCGGACGTCCGCGCGCACCGCCGCGAAGAAACAGACCGACGACGGCAGCGATGCTCCTCCCGCCACGCCGCGGGCGGTAGGCGACGGCGACGCGACGCAAAAGATCGCCGGCCCGGCCGTGCGACTCACGCGAGCCGCCGCTGCCGCCGCGCCGACTACTGCCGCCGCCGCTGCCGCCGCGGTAAGCTCGCCGACGACGGTGCTGGCGGAGACGAACCGGCAGCTGAACACGGGGTACGAGAACAACGTCGTGCCCGAGTACCGCTACAAGCGCGCCGAGCGGCCGGCGAGCCCGCCGCTGGGGGAGCGCAAGCGGCACTACGACGACGCGCGCGAGAGCCCGCTCAAGCGCCGCCGCGTCGTGACGATCGTGTCTCCGCGCAGCGAGCAGAACGGGCCGGCCAAGGGCGCCATGCCTGCTGCTACTCCTGCTCCGGCTCCGGCGGCGTCGCGTGGAACGCGCCGGCAATCCGCACGGCATTCGCAGTCGCGCCGCGGTCAAGCCGCCGCCGCTGCCCCCGAGCAGCAAGCAGTCCAGATCGCGCGGCCCAAGTCAATCATCAAGGTATGCAGTGTTCTTGCTCCATACCACTTTGTTTGTGCTAACCCGGTCTTACCTTAGAAGCCGGCGTACCAGCTGGACGAGCACGGCAACGCGGTCCTGCGCGTGCCGCCGCAGCGCGCGGCGCAGACGACGGTGCGCGTCCGCCACAACATCTACGTCGGCGAGGACGAGGACCCCGTGCGCTACGGCCGCAAGGCCCGCCCCGGCGCGGCTAGGTAGTGGCGGCCGGCCGGCCATGCACAACCGTGTGTGGGTGGTGGACAGACGTATAGTTGCGTCAAGTTAAAAAAAAAGTGGCCTTTGATTGATTTGCGAGCCGAGTCCGGCGTTGTATACCTCGCGTCCAGTGCCTTTTTGAAATGCCGGTTGTGTTTTGTCCTTGACAAATGTCTTTTTAGTTTCAGGAGTTTTTAATTTGATCTTGTTTTTGTTTGCTGGCGTGTATCTAATATCATTTCAGCCTGTCGCGGCGGTTCTGTATTACTAGGAGACGTGTAATTTTATCGTTGCTGTGGCCTCCGAGGAACTAGATAGACTCTGTTGGGCAGAGCCGCGAACGCCTCCCGCCGAAGCCCATATCTGCCTCTGTCTGAGAGCACGTTGCGATTATTAAGAATGAAGTACAATTACACCGACCCGCGCAAAGCAAGCAATAATAGAACACGCTATGAAAATAAGCATCAGATGAATCCCGGTCTGTATATGATATAGCGGCAACCGAACAAAAAAATAGCGTTAATGAAACAACCCGAGGACAACAAGCCGAGCAAGCAAACAAACAAGTAAGAAGCAAGAAGGTCTACTTAAACAATAGAAACCCCAGGCCTCAGCAGCACGCGCCTCGCCGCATGCCGACGGCGTTGCCGCCCTTGCCGCCGACGAGGCTGACGACGCCGCGGCCGCGGCGGGCACGCCCGTTCAGGAGGCCGCCGGGCTTGCGGGCGGAGCCGTCCGCGGCCCAGGTCGGCACGTCGCCGTACTGGACGCCGGCGCCGACGTCGTCGGGGTCGAGCTCGCCGAGCTCGATCTTGGTGAGGATCATGTTTGCCAGGCGCGCAAACGCCTCGTCCACGTTCTGGCCCGAGAGCGCGGACGTGTGGAGGATCGGGATCGAGCCGTTCTGGGACGCGAACGCGACCACGTCCGCGTCGCGCACGATGTCGGCCGCGTCGGCCGCGGGCACCTTGTCGGACTTGTTTGCGACGAGGAGGAGCGAGACGGTCGGGTTCGCGAGGTTGCGCAGGTCCGACAGGAAGTGCGGGAGCATCTGGAACGTGGCCGCGTTCGTGGCGTCGTAGATCAGCAGCGCGCCGGCCGTGCCGCGGTAGTACGACCGTGTGACGGCCCGGAACCGCTCCTGGCCGGCGGTGTCCCACAGCTATGGGGGAGTAGGAGTAAGTCGACATTGTTCATCTCACGATCAAGTCATCTGCAAGGTACGTACCTGTAGTTTTATCCGTTTCCGGCGGGCGCCGGTCCCGACTTTTATTATTTTCGACGAGAACTCGACGCCGATTGTGGATGAGTTTAATATTTTCCCTGTGTGTGTGCTCCATTAGTTATGTGTCGATCCAGAGAAAGGGACATCCAAGAGGAATATGATAAAGAACGCAACGTACAATGCCCCTCGACGAATCTATGTAGAATGCTGGACTTGCCGCATCCGGACGGGCCGACTAGGATTATTTTTGCGAGATAGTCGTACACGTTCTCCTGCTGCATTCATTCCCCTCGTCCCCAGTCAGCCAACTGGGCTCGTTCTGCAATGCAGCGATCCGACGACACCGCAAGGAAAAACAAAAGAACAGCAACATACGTCCTGTGATATCCGGCCGCCGCTGGTCTGGGTCTGCTGTGATGAGGTCTCGGACACGTTCGATGTCGCCCGAGTCCGCGCGGTCGTTGCTGTTTGCGCCATTGTGTCTGTGTGTGTCTGTGTGTGTGTATGTGTGTGTGTATGTGTGTACGTCTATGTCGGCGTCTGTATTTGTCTGTATCTGTCTGTATATGTGTGTTGTCGTGTGTAGCGGGTGAGAAGACTAGTGTAGGCTGGCTATATGGGTCCGACTGCGGACATAGTGTGATGCTATTCTTAACGCGCCATCAAGGCCCCGTGGTTAGAACCAATTATCTTCGCAGCGACGGAGAGCAGACACACCTAAAAAAAAATGAAACGGGACCCGAGGAACGCAATAATCCAGAAATGCAGCCCAAAAAAACCAAATCAACGATGCAGGCGGTGGTGGTGGTGGTGACGAAGAAGTGGAAGACGAGTGCGTATGGTGTTGCAGCCAGCCACTGGACACAGTTGGTAACTCCGTCGCCCGCAGTCGCTTTCCGGCGGGGCGAGAACACACTGGCGGCTGCGGATTACTTGGTATCGCGCGAGAGTGAGCGAGGGACGACCAAGGACACGGGTGTGTGTGTGGCGTGTATGGAGTTGCAGTGCGAAAGGGAATGAGGAAGAGGAGAATATGGGAGGTTATTGCAAGGAAGGCCCTGGTTCTTGGTGATGATTGCACTCCCCATTGTTATTAGTTTATTCTACAGCACAGCAGTGTCGTTTGCCCCGGTCGGCAACACAACGAGCACCGGACGAGCCACACAGATGTTCTTTGACTACGAAGATGCTATGATCGTGTTCGCATACATCCCACACTCCAGCTAAGGCGTCTGTGGGGAGGCGGCCGTGTAACATATAAAAAGCCCGAATATAAATCGAGATCCCACAATTACAAGGCCCAAAGGGGCCGTGCAGTGCTGTATATCTTATCGAGATCCGAACCCGAATCCGAGATGGCCCGAGGCCAGGTGATCGCGCCATCTTGCGTGCCTTCAAGACGATACTCTTTATACCACTCGACTTGTTCGCATCAGTTACACAGTTCCGAGCGAACAGTCTGGCGTGACAAGTGTGTGTAATTCTTTGGGACAGTTATATATATCTGTTTGTGCTCAAAGCCACTGTTGCGCGACCTGTTCACCGCCGCAACCATGACTGCATTCAGTGAAGTCCCGATTCTCGACCTCGAGCTCGCTCGCGACCCCGCCACGAAGCCGGTCCTGCTCGCCGACCTCCGCCGGGCACTTCTGGAGGTCGGCTTCCTCTACATCAAGAACTACGGCGTGCCCGCCGAGCTCACGCAGCGCGTCGTCGCCGAGGGCAAGGCGCTGTTCGACCTGCCGATGGACGAGAAGCTCAAGTTCGAGATGAAGAACTCGCCGCACTTCCTCGGCTACAGCCGGCTCGCGAACGAGATCACGAAGGACCAGGTCGACTGGCGCGAGCAGGTCGACCTCGCGACCGAGCTGCCGGCCCCCGGCGGCGACGAGCCGCGCTACCGCTGGCTGCGCGGGCCGAACCTGTGGCCGTCCGAGCAGGCGCTGCCGGGCTTCAGGGCCACCTACACGGAGTACATCGACCGCATGTCGAAAATGTAATGCCGTTCGCTCCTCCTGGCACTCGCATTTACCCCCCTGAAGATGGTGTGCTCACGTCTCAATCTCTCTCACAGATCAATTGACTTCACGAGTCTCATTGCCGAGGCGCTGGGCCTGGCCCCCGACGCGTTTGACAAGTACTTCGACCCGGACCAGCAGCACAAGCTGAAAATAGTAAAGTACCCAGACCTCAGCGAGCTGGGGTCAAACGCAACCGGCCAAGGAGGTAAGCTCTATTCCAAGTTGCGGTCGGTTTGTGGTAACTACAGCAAGTAACATGATCCCTCGCTTCTCCCAACAGTCGGCCCGCACAAGGATTCGATGCTCACGACGTACCTCCTGCAGGCGACCGACCACCCGGGCCTGCAGGTGCAGAACGCGGACGGCGCCTGGGTCGACGTGCCGCCGCTCCCGGGCACGCTCGTCGTCGCGATCGGCCAGGGCCTCGAGGCGCTCACGCGCGGCGTGTGCGTGAGCACGACCCACCGCGTCGTCTCGCCCGCGGCCGGCAGCGGGCCAAGGTTCTCGGTCCCGTTCTTCCAGGGCGTGTCCTACGACGCCCGGTTTGGCGAGATGGACCTGCCCGCGCGTGTGCTCGCGCTCAAGAACGAGCTCCGGCCGTCCAGGGACGACGTCGAGATGACGTTCAAGCACGACATGTTTGACCACATCGGCGAGGCGACGCTGCTGAACCGGGTCAAGTCCCACAAGGACGTCGCCGAGCGGTGGTATCCGGACCTGCTGGAGGAGGTCAAGAAGCGGAAGGAGGAGCTGCGGGACAAGCTGATCAAGCCGGTCGCGCCGGTCGCTGTAAACTGAAGTGTAGATCGGTGATCTGCATGCCTTTGTATTTGCCAGCTGCTTCTAAACACAATTGAATCAAGTAAAACAGTAGCCAGTCTAGCAGTTAGTCTGTTGCATATGAGACAGGGTCCAGCCAGCCGCACACGTGACAGTCACGTGGAGATTGGGAGTTGGGAGGAACGAAATCAGATAAAAGTTAGGGTTACGCTCAGAAAAAGCAGTCACGCCGTCAACGGCAGCCAAACCCTAATGCCCTGGCCCCGAACCACGACGCCTTTCAAGGTGGTGAGCGTGTTGTAGTCAATCTTGCTCCCCATCCCGACCATCCAGCACGCTTCCTCCCGCCAGCACCAGGATCATATCTCGAACAAGTGAGTGCCGTCTGTCGGTTCGTGACTGTTCTACCATGACCAGCATGCTAATTGAAATTTCGTCTTGCAGTGGGTCGTCTCCAGGAATACGAGGTGCGTTTTAGAATCGTCGAGGGCGGACCACGGCCAGGTTGGGGAATAAACAGCATCGTTCTGACTCACGGTATAGGTCATCGGCCGCCATTTGCCCACCGACACCGACCCGACGCCGAAGCTCTACCGCCTGTCGATCTTCGCGCCGAACTCGGTCGTCGCCAAGTCGCGGTACTGGTACTTCATGAAGCAGCTCCGCAAGGTCAAGAAGTCGACCGGTGAGATCGTCAGCCTCCGGGTCGTCGCCGAGAAGAAGCCGACCAAGGTCAAGAACTTTGGCATCTGGATCCGCTACGACTCGCGCTCCGGCACCCACAACATGTACAAGGAGTACCGCGACCTCTCGCGCACCGCCGCCGTCGAGTCGCTCTACCAGGACTTGGCCGCCCGGCACCGCGCCCGGTTCCGCAGCATTCACGTACGTCGTCGCCATGTAGTTGGGTTCAGTATGGAGTGGAAGTGCTAATTTGCGTTCGCGTGATATGTAGATCCTCAAGGTTGTCGAGCTGGAGAAGTCTGAGGACGTCAAGCGTCAGTACATCAAGCAGCTCCTCGTTCCCGACCTCAAGTTCCCTCTGCCCCACCGCATCGTGAAGTCCAAGCAGCTCTACAGCGCCTCGCGACCGTCGACGTATGTTTCTTTTCCATTTTCGTGATATATTTACAGAAGACAAAACTAATGACTGTGTACAGCTTCTACTAAACGGGACGACGGGTTGCAAGGTGTACAGTTGTAGTTGGGATACTGGAAAAAAAAGTTTTTAGGTGCAATAAAAGGGCATTTACCATTGCAGTGCTTTTGTAATTATACTTGAAATATAAAGAATTGTCATGATAAAAACTTGAAGATGTTGCATGGGAGCGAGCGACAAGCGAGGTCTCGAGAAGCTGTAAGCATCTGTAAGGGTGTTGTGCCCAGCTCTATTGTATGTGTCCTCTTCCAAGAGACTCGAGACCACCAAACACTACACGCAGTCCTCGTCCAAGTTCTCGCATCGCCAAACCGCAGCCCGCAGTAAGATACGCGTCGTGTCTGCTGCTGTATTATAGTTCTCTAGTTTGGCATTCCCTGTTGTATTTGTGTGCAAAAACATGGTGAGTTACGCTCGCTCGCTGTGGCTGTCGAACAACAGAACCACAGTGTGGATCACTCAGTGGTCTTTGCTAACGATTCACCCAAGTCTACGCCTACATCGACACCGGCTCCTCCCGGAGGTCCCCGAAGCGCGGTCCGGTGAGTTCTCGTGTCTCCACTGTGCTGATTGGCGGTGGACAATTGCCTGCGCCCCCGGTGGCCTGGCCTTGCTTGCTAACGACGAGATTGCAACAGCCGCCGGGCGAACCAGCAGCACCAGCAGGCCGTCGCGAACCAGCGGCCGTCGTCGACGCGCGCGGCCGGCGCGGGCGGCTCGTCGTCGACGATGCTGAAGCTCTACACGGACGAGGCCGCGGGCCTGATCGTGGACCCGATGGTCGTGATGGTGCTCAGCATCGGCTTCATCCTCAGCGTCGTCGCGCTCCACATCATCGCCAAGATCACAAACAAGCTGATCGGCAACTGAGTGCCGCGAGTGCGTCAAATTCAAGCAGGGGGCGTGTGTGTGTGAATGTACGAGAGAGGAGGAGGACGGAGGACAGGGGCCTCCCGCTGGGTGTCAGGTCGTGGACGCCATGCCCCGCATATACATATTCGGCTTAAGACCTCACTCGGAAAGAAAAGTAGACAGGCGGAGGGGCATTGGGTGTGTCGGTCTTGTATATTGTTTGTTTGTCTACTGTCAATTTTAATGATTACATTCATAAAACAACTGCAAATGTCATATAAACCCACTCCCACAACAAGTCCATAGAAATCCAGCAACGCTGTCAAAATACAACTTCGAATGATACATTTTCCCGGATCGCCAGCAAAAAAATCAGACACGCGTCCTCGAATCACGCGCGCGCATTCTCAAGCCCAGTAGCCTCTTTTGCCGGCCCTTGAAAACTTCCAAGCGCTCTTGAAACTTCTTGACCTTCAAACAAAGAGGTCCCCCAGGCGGGCACGGGTGGGGGAGGCGATGCGCGTGGTCTTCTGTCGCACGACGCCCAGGCCTCCATGCGCATATCGTACTCTTTCCGGTTGACGTGGAGCGGGATCACGGCCGCCCGCGCAAAAGCGTTGAAGTGTGCAATCCGTCTTGTTCTTGTAGCAGACACATATTTTGACAGCAAGGGGTGATAAATGACGATGAAGGATGACACTGTATCAGCAGTTAATTAGTCATTTGGCACGTACTCGTTCGAGACACTGTCTTATTCAGCCTAAGACCTCACTCAGAAGAAAGTACACAGGCGGACGGATATTGGGCGGGTACGCCCTCGGCCCCGAGAAATACCGCGTCGTCGACGGCGGCGGCAAGTAGGGATTTGAGGGCGCGGAAGTTCCCCAAGCGCTCTAAGAAGCTGTCGAAGGCCCGCCCCGTCCTGGCCTTCGACAGCTTCCTTAAGCCCACGTAAAATGTCCGCGCCCTCAAACCCCGGCTTGGCATCGCCGTCGACGACGTGGTATTATTCTCCGGGTGGTCGTCGCGGCCCGTGTGGAAGTCCCCGCCTCGTTTGAAATCGGCATAAAAATTGGTACGGCAAGATTCAGCGCCAAATTTGCAATCAGAAGCAAGAGTCAAGAGCAAGTGAGGCATAGTCGTCGGTCATAACAAACAGATTGGAGCTGGAATGCAGAAAGCAGATTAGCAAAACGCAGGTATACGAGGCGGGATATCCCGTACTGCTCTATCTTTCTTCACGAGAACAACCGCCATGCACGGCACCATTGTGACCTATACAAAGGAACGAGGTTAGCAAAACGTCGCATCAGCAAAAAATACGATCGGACAGAAAAGAGATCACTTGCAAGAGATGCGAGCAAAAATATGCCGACAGCTGAGGCGAGGACCGTAAAAGTGTGGTCTCCACTGAGGACCGCGACAAGAGACATCAGCAACTAGGCGATGTAGTTCAAAACAAAGCGCTCATTTGCGCAGCAGTAACTGGCGGGTTGGCAACAACGACACCAACACCGCGCGGTGTATGTACGAGAAGGCGGTAGAAAAAAGATTGCTCGCACGAGACGCAAGCCAGAAAACGGTGATAGCTCCGGCGAGGAGGCTGGCGTCGTTGTTGCCGACCCGCCGGTTGCTGCTGGCGCAAATGAGCGCTTCGTTTTGGCCTATTTTGCCTTGCTGCTGATGTCGGTTGTCGTGGTGCTCGGTGAGAACCACACTTTCGAGCAGTGCGGGTGCTGCGGGAACCTGAGTGGCCGCTGCTGAGGGAGACTGAGACAGCGGGGGCCGCGGCGGATCGGCGGCGGCCAGTACTGCTTCTTGTCGAGCTCGGCCGCGTGAAAGGCCACGTGAATGCGCGCCGAGAAGACTTTCAACACTGCTTGCTGAAAAAGCGTAGACATTTTCGAGGATGGTAGTTCGTAGTGGAAACTGGAAACAGCGGTAGGAGGACGATGTCAGCGATGCCAGATGAGAATGAGGAGAAGAGGAATAATAGAGCGGACGGCTGGAGTCGACACTCTCTGTGTTGCCGACATCCACGACCATTTGGGAAGACGGTCACTATGGAATATATTTTTTATCAGCCACCACAAAACGACAAGGGCCGGTATGCATTCACTCGGAAAGACACATGCTGTTCGATGGAATTGCCGTCGTCGCTGCATCAATATAGCAAGGCGCAATTGACGTAGCGTGGTTGGATGACATCAAAATCCGCGCTGCAAGCTGTTGCTCCCAAGCAGAGCCTACTATTACCACTCTACTCTACATACAGTACACTAACCAACCAACAGTTCTGTTTGTCCTTGCCGCGTGACAATAAATCGAGTCAAGACACGTAGGACTAGAGACTAAGGTCAGAAATATAAAGGACCGCGAACCATCCGTCAGCCTTGGGAATGGGCAGATTAATTACGCTGAAGGCGCGCGTGTTCGTCTATCACGGTTGGACCAAATGAACAGCAATTTGCTATCCGGATTAGACATTATGCTATAAATAAAAAAACCCATAACAAAACACAACAAGACAAAAAAAGACAAACTACAAGAATAAAGAAACCAACCGGTTAACCCCGATTTTTGGATCCCACGAAACGGAACACCATGCTGTAATCACTTTTTCGGCCCCGCAGGAGGGCGCCAAGAACGACCTGATTAATGGAGAAACAAAAAAAAAAATACAAAATGAAAACACGAATAGCTCCCGGTCGTGCTAACAGTCATCAAGACGAGGGAGACGTGGACGCCATGCCCGCGGCAGATGGAGCAGGCAGAGGAAGAAGTCGGCATGACGACGACCGTGGAGGACGAGGACGCGGACGAGGACCGGCGAGGCAGTCTCTGTGCGCCTGTAGAAGCGCAAAGGCCTGAATGAAACGAGTCAGGCACGCCATATACGTCAGCCGCCGCCGTCGTCGTCCAGCCAACATCATTCAGAGTAGACTCGCCCACGTCGAGCGCGGTCAGCGCGGCCGGGCTGCGCGCAGGGGCGCTCAGGTTGTCCGGCCTACTTGCGGACGAGGACGAGCTCGAATCCGCGTACGCGGCCCTCGCCATCGCTCAGGTCGTTCTCGTGGGCGTCGTACAGCGGCTCCACCGTCTCGCGGTCCATGACGGCAGCGTCTTCGCCCTCGTTGTTGGCGTCTTCACCGTTCTTCTTGTCGATGTGGCCGCTGACAGTATGCTCGCCCCTGCGAACAGCTTCTTCTGCTGAAGCGCGCTCACTCGTAAAGCAGGAGGTCGACGTTTCCCTGCGCGAGCACCTTCGGCGGGGGTCGCCTCGCGGACACACGTGCCGGTATAAGAGATGTAGTGGCCGTGCGAGCCAAAGTGGACGAGCGTGCTCATGAGCCCGAACCAGAGTTCTGGCTTCTCGGTCGCTGTCCCCGCCGGGGACAGAGCTGGGAACGTCGTAAACAGACTGCCGAGGCGGGCACGGGCGGGGGAGACAATCCGCATTTTCTTCTTGCGCGCGACACCCATCTGCATGTCGTCCACGGACGGGTTGACGTGAAGCGCGAGAGTGACCGTCGGGGGGTTTTCGCGGTGGAGGATTCGTGCTGGAGGTGCTTTCGTTGTCGTTGGTTTTGTCAGCTGCAGCGGCGGGAAGGGAGGATCGGATATCAAGCACTGCCGTGGTGAGACCGTGGCGTGAGGGATGAGTCTGTCGATGCGTGTCTGCGCGGCCACGAGCGAGCAGCGCTGGCACTAAGCGTTGTCGAGCACCTCCGGCGCCGCGCACATCCCGAGACAACTCGAGAGTCGCCGTTCCGGCCGGCCGGTCCATGAAGAACGACGACGGCCACGACGACGTTGACAGCGCGGCTGACGGAAGCAGCAGCTCGATCACGACAACTGCTGCTGCCTGAGCGACTGCATCTCGTGGCAGACGGAGCACGCCACGCGCGGGGACAAGAGCCCGTAAAGGGGAAGACTCACTGCGGCGGCCTGCACGGGAGACGCGTGCTTCTCTCGCGCGATCGTTGCGCACGGTCATCTTCTTCAGCCTTAAACCCACGCAGAAGAAAAGCAGACAAGCGGACGGGTATTGCGTGGGTACGTCCTCCATCTACGTCGAAAATGGTATAACTGGTTACACTCGTTTACTCAGAAAAACAAACAAAAGAAACATCGGCCATAATA
>JAKTPS010000218.1:526-19081 GCA_030556275.1 Lipomyces sp. NRRL Y-27488 | reverse complement strand
ATAGCCAACCGCGCCAGCAGGCAATCCCGGAGAACAGGAAGACTGTTGCAATACGACGCGGCTATTGGTGGGCTATGGAGCTCGAAGCACCCACCGCAGACAAGGATAATACCTTGTCGCACGGTGTCTCCGGTACGACAGACACACCCAGGGAGAAAGGGTGCTGGAACGCCGACTCGCACTTGTGCTACTGCGGTAAGGAACCTTACTCACCTTCTTGAAATATCCCGGGGGAAGCGCGCGAACACTGTAGTGCGATGCAAGAGGAAAAGGATGGAAGAGGCTAGAGCGCGTTCGAAACTCGAGAGAGGAGTTCGTGGATGCAAGGTGGCTGGAGAGCAAGTCCGATCTGCTGGTGGCATGGGGAGAAAGAGAAGCGGGAAAGGAGAAATCTGGGGAAGGCCGGAAATATATAGCGTGTGCGTGGGTGTGTGTGATATCAAATTGGCAAGCGGGCGGACGAAGGATAAGTGTGAAAACAGGCAGGTGCATATGCACGAGAAACGCCTGCCAGCGTAACTTGGATAAAGGGGTTCGCAGCCACGGTTTGCGTAGTAGGTCTGTAGTCGCTTTGTTCAGTATCGAAACAGTCTTTATGAGAAATTATATACCGCTGCGTATGTGCTGGCGGCCAGCTGGAGCAGTGGTAGGTGGATCGGAGTGGCGTAGTCGATGGTTCTTGCGAAGATTCAAGCACCTTGCGTGATCCTACTGTGGGGTTATTTCTTGCACGAAATGTTTCAGTTTTGGTTGATCGGTTGTTTTACTACTACCTGTAGAGACGCGCAACTTTTGTGAGGGAGTACAAAGGCAGGTAGAAAATGTCATCGGGGAGAGGCTGTATGTGACCACACCGCGCGCCATCATTAGAGTTCAGAATTTGTTGATAGCCTGCTTGATTGAGCCCGCTTGGCTCGAGTGCTGAACTCACAGCAATAACCTGGAGAAGCGAAGCCGAACAAGCACAACAAGCCTACACGGGTAATCGATCATTCAACATGTCATTCCGTAAGAGCAAAATAGCGCGAGCAAATAAATTGCTCATTTTCATTTGACCTAATTGCAATGAGGGCACGGGCCAGTTCTTGTCCATCGCACAGAACAAGTTTGCATCATGAAGCAAAATATGAACAAAGTGCAGGATAATAAATAGCGTAAGCATTCAAAAGAGCGCAATATCGTAGGCCTGCTTTGGTCGACTTAAACCACGATCAATTTAGACGTAGAATCGCAGAGTCCGTTGACAAGGGCACGTGCTTTCCTATCATGAGCGTATGGCCGATTGCGAGCACCACGTTAGGCATGCTGCGTATCCGTGATCATACATAGGAGAGACAGCAAAAGACCGAACATCTCTGGCGCAGATGATTTTAGTGGGATGCCAAGATCGCATACGGCATTTCACGCCGTTTAGCTATAGTTTTGCGTACTCTGGGCACACACAAGTACTGATCACTACCAGTGTGGTAGAGGGAGGGACAGAAACTGCCACTAAGAATTTGTGACATTTTTATCTTAAAATGATATAACTTACTCAGGGCAAGCGCTGTACCTTAAAGTGATCTATTTGCTGTGGTGGCCAACATCAAATACACAGATGCGAAGAAATATCTTACAAAATCGCGTAAAGCAAATAAGTTCGTTGCCAGCACAGGTCGACCCGCTTTGTTAACACGGCAAGCAGATCGTCGCTGGAAGGCGTGGTGACACCATCAGCCGCGCTGGCAGATGAAAGCGACGTCAAAACCATGTCGCGCAATTCGCCGGTGTCTGCCACGAATATTTTGCCGAGATAGAGGACGTCAAAAAGCAACTGGACCCAGTGCTCGCGAGATGCAAGGGGAGCAGACAGAGGTGTGGCGGAGGTGCTCGGGGAAGTTGGCATGGTTGACGAGGTGGTGGATTCTGCTGAATGTGGCTCCGACTGTGATTCTGGTGCTGAAGCCGTGGACTCGAGAGGGTGCGACGAGGCTGCTTCAAGTACTGCAGGAGCGGTAGCGGTTACTGTTGGCGTCGTCTCGGCATTACCACTGTCCGTTGACACGGCAGACTCCTCCGGTTCCAAGGGTTTCTCTTCCGTATTGTCGACATCTTTCTCCTCAGTTATCGCCACAACAGATGCGGCCACATTTTCCAAGTCTGCCGGTGCCTCGTGAGCTACCTCGTCAGACTTGTCTTGCTGCGCAGGAGCCTTTTGTTCCGTTATGTACGCTTCGAGCGACTCGTGCAGTCCGTGCACCCATTTCTTTCCAACAATATTCCGGCATACTCGCACACCGGCGGTCGCACCGAGGAGGATGTCTTCGCAATTTTGCAAAACCGCGGGTGTGACAAAACTGTGGTACACTTTTTCCGACAGCCACGGCGACGCATCGGACGGATACGTCACCGGATCGGCAGTGGTAGTTGACCCGCTGGTCGAGACCTCTTCTTCCCATATGTATGTGCCGGGATCGCTCCTGAAGAACAATTCAACGTCATCCTTTGCAATTGCGATTGGAAACATCACTTCCGCGAACGCAGAGTATGCGTTGTCAATGATCTCTGCGACGGATGACTTAACGGCCTCGTCGGCTAGCGGGAGCTCGCCTATCCTCCTGGCCACGCGCACGAGGCTATTGATCTTTTCTTTGTCGCCGCTTGAGCCTGCAAGCAACTCGCTGATCTTGTCGGAGAGGAGTCGCATGCCTTGCGGTATGACTTCCTTGTCAACCAAGTCGTCGAGTGATTTCGCCTCGTCGGCTGCCTTACGTCGCAGATCCTCGATCCATTTCGTCTCGGCTTCGTCCGTGGAGAACAGATCGTAGTCGTAAACACTAGACACCAGCTTGACAGCCTTGCGAACCGCGGCCACCCCCTCCCACCAGGCTTTCACATCGTCTATGACCTCACCACATATCGACGCTTTTCCGCCCATCAGCGCCGATACCGCGGAGCGGAAATCGAGGGCGCCGCGGGATATGTCAAGCGTCATCCATTTGTCGTCCCATAAACTTGTCGGACCAGCCGCCGACGTTGTCCATGACGACTCGTCGGCGTCGTCTACTCTGGCGGACAGTGATCCCGCGATTTCAGTCGCCGTGGTGAGGTACTCGAAGCAGAGCGCCTTCGTTGTCGGAAACCACTCGCTTTTCCAAGTAGACGCGTCGGAAAAAAGCAGGCGGCGAATGCCAGACCGTTCCACGAGTGTCTGGAATATGGACCTCCGCAGTTCTGTCAGAGACTGGATCGCCTGCTCTGGCGTGGAGCTCCTGGGCACTGTCATTTTTATGGCAGCAATGACAAAGCGAATGCCCTCTTCACAGTCGGATACGACATTTTTCTGGAAGCTTGAAATGATATCGGACGCGGACGCGGCATGTGCGGATGACTCGTCCGTCATGATCTGCGGCGTGAAGTCTGCGACGGATTTGGGACACCACGTATTTAGGACGGCGAAATCAATGTACGGCAATTTCTGGATGTCAGAATCGCTTAGAGCCGGAAGTGTGGTTGCGCGAGCGAGGGCACGATTGAACTGGGACGGAAATAAGGTCTTTGTGGTGTCGATTGTGGCTTCAAAAGCCTGCAAGGCGCCAATTAAATCCTCTGAGTCGGTCTTTGTGAGGAGGAAGTGGATCTGTCCGGCGCGAACAGAGAGAAAGTGAGACAATGTTGCGGAAGATGACGATGAGGTGAATAGACTATAGCCAACGAGGGCGTCGAGGATGGCCGACGCAGAGGTTGTGCACAGGATAGAGTTGACTTTGGAGAGATAACGCGAGCGGAAGATGCTCAGGCGTGCTCTGATTTGCTTGACATTCGGCGCATTGAGGCCGTCGAGGTGGTTCAAAAGCTGGCTAATGACGAGAAGTACTTTTGTGCACGTGATGATAGACGACAAGGCTGTGTGAAGTAGAGTGTCGACGGCGAAGAACAGGTCTTGAATTATCTTGACGATGGCTACTATTTGCTTGACGCCGAGATCTAGAATAGATTAGCAGTAAAACCACCCTATGTATTTCAAGATAAAAAAAGGCATACCCTGTTCGGCGAACCATTTTGTCAGGTTCTCGCGCTTCGCAGCTCGGTCCAGGACGGGTTTGGATCCGACCCCGGACGCGAGCCGGCGAAACTGGCTCTCCATCTGCACGGCACTGTCGTTCATGCCGATGATCGTGTCCGCAGTACCGAGCAGTTCGTGGTAGCTTTGGCCGACAAGCGACCGCAGCTTTTCGCGCTTCGCCTTGGCCTCATTGCGGATCTGGAACGCGACGACGCGGACCTGGGGCGGCTGATAGTGCTCAAATACTGACTCCCAGGACCCGATTGTAGTGGGGTCGAGGGGACTGTAGGACGTGGCATTCGCTGAAGACGTCGTGCGACGCATGAGAAAACCGTTTGCCGGTGTGCGCGGGGTGCCCCTGTGGGAGGCGATGGTGGAGGACGAGGACGAAGGAGTGAGTGACGGCCGTTGCGGACTCGGCGCGGACGACAACGACATGACTGCGCGGGCGCTGCTCAAAAGAAGTCAATTGCACCGAGCGGACGATGAACAATAAGCAGGAGCGCGTGCGCTTGAACGCGGCCCTCGCTGCAATCGAGAGGCGGCGGTGACGAGGCGATGTGTTTGTCTGCGGTGGTGGGTTGGACGCTGTCGTCGTCGTCGTGATGAGCCCCGGACACAAAACCCGCATGTCGCACTGTTCCGAGTGGGCCATCCCAAGCCTGTTCTTTCTCCCATATATATATCACACCCACACCCAGACAGCCTAGACCAGTCCCACGCGATTTTGCCCCGGCCCGACAATGCTCTGCACGAATCTGCTGGTGCCGAATGGCGCGCGAGGTAACGGGATCCCGCTCGTTTCGTCCATGGCTTTGCCCCGCCTCCGCTTGCTAACCCACCTGCTTGATCCAGCACGACCCACGAGCCGGAGGAGTGTCCTGGCAACCTTCCACCGTCGCCGTGGCCCAAGGCTGCTGCATGCGTCAGTCGCTCTGCGCTACCCTCTGGCACTTCTGCCGCCGCCAATGAACGCCATGGGCGCGTGGCAAGGCGGGCAAGGCGGCGCCAATGCCGCGAGTGCGATGCCGACGCCGCTGTCTCCGCATTTGCGGAATCTGCCGATAGAGGAAAATGTGTGGGAACTGCCGCAGTCACAGCAGCAGCAGCAGCAGCAGCAGCAGCAGGGCGATAGTCAACTGGAGTCCGAGGCGACTGTCGGCAGTGACAGTAAACCTCCAGATTACACGGCAAGTCCGGGTCAAGACACGTCACCAGCCGCGGCTGCGGCAGACAGCAGCGCCGGCACGAGCATAGTGCCCGTGCCGCCGTATCTACGCCCCACACACCACTTCGACACGTACCGGATGTTCTGCCAGCTTCAGCAGGCCGGTTTTACGGACGAACAGGCAATCTTGCTGATGAAGTGCATTCGCGGCTCGCTTTCGGACGGCCTGCTGCGCGCAAAGGGCACGTATCTCTCAACCGCCGAGATGGAGAACGAGGCGTATCTGTTTGACGCGGCGTGTTCGGAACTGCGGACGGAGATCCAAAACAACCGAAAGAGCTACGCGATTCTGGCACATGCCGAGATTGCCGCGCTGCAGCGGGCGTACTTGGTGTTGACGCAACAGTACGAGGAGGCGATTGACAACATGAAGAACGACGTCAAGATGGAGGTGGACGAGCGCAAGAACGCGTCCAAGATTGATTCGAAGTCGATACAGCTGCAGATACAGCAGCTGAACAACAGGATCACGATTTCGATTACTTCGGAGCTGCGGTCGAAGGTCGAGGCACTGCGCTGGCAGACTACCCGGCGGGGACTGAGTATGTGCGGGTTATATTGTCCTCTGGTTCTGTACAAACGCTAACATATGGAATAGTTGCGATTGGCATTGTTGCTGGGTTGATTTTGACTGCTCTGTCCTACAGGAACGAGGCGGAGGTCCATGCGAAGGCTGCCGCCGCTGCACAGGCGGCCGCGGCGGGCGAAAGCCCCCCAAGGGCCGCCGCAGGGAACTTTGGCGTGGAGGACGTGATATCGCTGCGATAGAGTGGTCGTGTGGGGATGGATGTACTGTACATAGCATGCTGAGTGCAGAGGGCTGGGTTGAACGGACGGGTTTATGTGCGTTTGGTGTTTTATTTGAGTGAGCTTTACCTGGGGCCGTAATGCTTGATTGTGTATTGTAATTAGTCTCAGGGCATGAGCAGAGCTGTCTGCGACGAAGAGCAAGCCCCCCGGCCTAATCCGGTGAACCGTACACAAACCGGAATTCCAGCAATGTTCTGGTGCCAAATGCACGCTGTGCTTGTGAGTATATTTTGCCATCCCAGTCCCACATCTGACCCCAGAATACGAGTGGCGCGGAGAACGAACCGCGAGGATCAGGGTTCGACCGCCATCTCGCGATGATCGCAGACAAGCAAGGCAGGGAAGCGCGGTCGTGGTGACGTGCGGAGTTTTTCGGTGTGACGGTGGTCGGTGCAAGGAAAGAAAGGCGAATTGCCATTTTGTTTTGTTTTTTGCGAGGGAAAACTGTAGGCACGAAGCCGGCCGGGCCGCCGTCTCGACTCTGAGTTCGCGAGCACCGGACGCCGGACGCCGGACGCCGGACGCCGGCAGCGCGGCCACGCAGCGTGCCCCGCCCCGCTGCAATTCGCGCGCAGTAGACGCGGGCAGCACGAGAAGGACCGCGAACACGCGCAGCGCAGGAGTGGTGACGGCAGTCTTGCGTCGCGGTGTTCCGCCCGCGCTGCGCTCCGGCGTAGGCGTGGTCCCGGCCGGAGATGTGCTGGGGGCCGTGGCGCGGGCGCGGCGCGGATGCGGCACAAGTGCCGCGCGGGCTGCGCGGTTGGCACGCCGCCACAGTGTTTGTGGTCTGCTCCGCCGCTCTTCTGTCTCCATCGTCGTCCCTTGCCTTCCTTGTCCCCGTCCCCGTCCCCGTCCCCGTCCTCGCCCGCCCGCCCCTCCGTCCCTCCTGCGTCGACACAATGAACCCGGACACGCCTCTGGCCGCGCCGACCCCGGGCCAGCAGCAGCAGCAGCAGCAGCAGCCGCCGCCCAGCCAGCAGCCACAGACCCTACCCCAGACCCAGCAGCAGCAGCATCAACAGCAACAGCAGCAGCCGCAACCACAACAACAGCAGCAGCAGCAGCAGCAGCCCGCCGAAACCCACCGGTCCGAGCAGGTTTTCTTCAATGCATACATCTACGACTACCTTCTCAAGCACAATCTGCACCAGTCCGCGTCCGTGTTTGCCCAGGAGGCCGACGTTAAGATGCACCCCGTCCTCAAGCACGGCGCGATCTTCCAGCCCGGCCTCGGCCCCGGCCAGCAACACCCGCAGCAGCAGCAACCCCAGCGCAGCGACCCGTCCTCCGCCGGCGCGTCCTCGTCCGATGGCGCGGGCGACATCAAGTCCGAGAAGGGGGCCCGCGCAAACGGCGATGCCCATCCAAACGGCAACTCCGCCAACGGCGCGTCTGCATCCGATCTTGACGCGACTGGCGGCCCCCAGCCGTCGGCCGCTTCCCAAAACGGCGTCCAGAACGGCATGGACGACGCGTCCTCGTCCTCGACCGCCTCCGGCGGCACCCCCTCGTCAAAGTCCATCGGCGTCATCGACGCGCCCGAGGGCTTTCTCTTCGAGTGGTGGCTGATCTTCTGGGATCTGCTGTTTGCGCGCTCGATGAAGATGTCCAGCACGCCCGCCCAGCAATTTATTCAGACACAGGTGCGTTCAGCCCTATCGTGAGTTTTTTTTTCTCCTCTACTAATGCCTGTATGTCTTCAGCGCCTTCGGCACGATCAGATCATGCGCACCGCTCAATTCCAGCAGCAGCAGCAGCAGCAGGCCGCCGCTGCCGCCGCCGCCGCCGGCGGCGCGCTTGGTCCCCAGGGCCAGATCATTAACCCAGCAATGGCAGCGGCGGCGTACCCTCCCCATGCTGCCACTGGGATCCTGGGCCGCTACCAGCATGGCATCGGACCCTTTCCCGAGGGCATGTCCGACCTCGAAAAGCAGCGGCAACAGCAGCAGCAACTAGCCCGTCAGGCTGCGATGCGAAGAACAAGCTCCCTGACCCAGTACGCATCTGTTTGATCTGCAGCCGAGGCGAACGTGATGGTTAACGTTATCTTTATCTTATAGCGCACAAATGCAATCCATGAAGCAACAGCAGCAGCAGCAACAGATGATGGCTCAGCAGCAGCAGCATCTCCAGCAACAGCAGCAGCAACAGCAGCAACAGCAGCAACAACAACAACAACATCAGCAACAGCAGCAGCACCAGCCACAGCAACAGCAACAGCAGCAGCAACAGCAACAGCAACAACAGCCGCAGCAGCAACAACAGCAGCAATCTGTTCAACAGGTGGGTCCCCATTCGCAACAGTCACTGCAGGGCGGTCAGGGGAATGACTCAAATTCGTCTGCGCGCTCGCCGCCTCCGTCACAGTCGTCCTCTCCATCGAAGCGTCAGCGACTATCGCCCGACGGTGCGTATGCGCAGGTCCCACCCAACCGGTTTGTGAATCCAAACCGGCCCCCGCCAAATCCGCAAGCACAGCAGATGCTGCTCAATACCGGCATGAATCCCAACCAGGTCGGTCAATTCAATACCCAGCTCTTGTTGAAGCAACAGCAGATGCATCAGCAGCAGCAGCAGTTACAACAGCAGCAGCAGCAGCAGCAACAACAACAACAGCAACAGCAGCAGCAGCAGCAGCAACAGCAGCAAGCACATCCGGCGCAGCAGGCTGGCACAATGTCTCTGCAGACGCAACAGCAGATACAGCAGTACTCGAACAGCCTGGCGAATAATCACCGCGTACTCATGAACAAGAGCGGCGCGGTGCAACCTGGTGCGCCGCATGTACCTGGTGGATCCCCCATGATCGCACCGTCGTCGGCGGATCAGGGCCACGCGATGTACGTTGCTGACGCGTACGGACAAAATGCCGGCGCGGCCCAGATCCGCATGCAACCTGGCGCGCAAGCGTCTGTCGGTGGCAACACAAACGCGTTGCAGGACTACCAGATGCAGCTGATGCTCTTGGAGGAGCAAAACAAGAAGCGGCTGATGATCACGCGCCAGGAGCAGCAGGACGCGGTCATCAAGCAGCACCGCCCAGGGGTCGTTACGGGACCCGGCAGCGCTCATGGCCAACCCGGTGGCGCCCAGGGCCCTAATGGGCCGGACATGAGCTCGTTCGCGGCCATGTCGCCGCAGGCGAATCTTGAAATGGCGAAGCGGGGCACGCCGAAGATCGCTAGTCAGTCGCTCGCAGGCGCCGGATCACCTTTACCCCCCGATAGTCAACAACAGCAGCAACAGCCACAGCAACAACCGTCACAGCAACAACAGCAGCAGCATGCTGGAGGGCCAGGAGGAGCAGGAGGGCAGCAGCCCGGGGCGCGTAACGCGTCGCCAAACATGGCGGGCAATTTCACGCCGATGGACCAGTTTAATGTCCTCGGAGGGCAGGTCAATAACATGATGATGCGCGGGGTCCAGCCCGGCCAGCAAGCGGCGTTCAATGCACATCATTTGATGACTGCCGAGCAAGGAAGACAACAGCTCGGCAATGCCGGTCGGCCGCAGCAGCCGCCGCAGCAGCAGCAGATGAACGGGGGATTGATATGGACGCCGCAGCAGGTGAACGGCATCCAGCCTCCAAATCAGCAGGGTCAGGGGCAGTTGACGCAGGGACCGACGTCACAACCGCGACCACAGCAACAGCAGCAGCAGCAACAGCAGCAAATGCCTCCGCCGCAGGCACTGCCGAATTTGCCAAATGCGGCCCGCGCATCGCCGTCGCCGTCGATGTCGAACGCGCCGATCACGGCACCGACTCCGCCGGCTGCGAAAATGCCGCCGAAGGGCAAGAAAGAGCCAAGAGAACCCAAGAAGCGCACGAAGAAGCAACAGCAAGCGGCAGCCGCGGCGGCGGCAGCTGCTGCTGCTGCGGCCGCAGCTGCTGCCGCAGCTTCGACGAACCCGGTCACGCCGTCCGCGACGCCTGGACAGACCTCGGAGCCGCAGACACCGACGACGCCGTTGACGCCTCAGCACCCGAACTCGTTTTCGAACGGCCCGAGCGTGTCGAACCCGCCTGCGACGAGCAGCACGAACCCGCTGCTCATGAAGGCGACCACGTTCGCGGCGTCGCAGACGATCGCGAACAACGGGAGCATGGCGGGCGGCGGCATGCAGAACTCGTCCGTGTCGTCGACGGTGTCGTCCGTGTCGACGAACGCGACGAGCGCGCCGCCGAGCGGCATGTCGTCGGCCGCGCAGGAGATGCCGTCGTTCGCGGACGCCGACGCGCCGTCGTTCTTCAACGAGTTTGGCCCCGGCCCGGGCGAGGACGTCGGCGACCTCGAGTTTGACATTTCCAAGTTCCTAAACGACGAGGACACGTCGAGCGGGATCAACTTCGATCCGTCCGGATCGTTTGCGTGGAACGACAGCGTTGAGGCGACCGGTGAGGTGTGAACGGAGCGCGAGGCAAAAGTTCAACTTTTTTATTTTCTTTTTGGCTTGGTGGGCAGCGATGCCAGACGAATGGTTGAGGCATGTAGGCTCCCTCCAAGAGCGATCGTAGGGACGGGCATATTTTTTCTTTGATTTCACTTTTTTGTATATTGGTTAATCGGGCTCTTTTTTGGGGAGGTCCGGTTTATAAAAGATCGGTGTGTTGAGTTGAGTGTATTATTATGTTTGTGTGATTTGCCGGTATACCTGCGAGTGAGCTATCGCATACCATTTCCCCCTTCTGTTTCGCGGTATTATCATTTTGTGTATAAAAGTGCGCCGTATTACTAGTATTTTTATTTTGTTGTTTGTCTAATGGTGTTTTCGGTGTTTGGCTTCGGATTATGCTTATGTCAATCCTAGTTCTTATTTGTGCCAGTTTTATTTTTATTATCCGTTTGTCGAGTACAATTTTTCCCCATGTGATGAATACAGTATGGAGAGTTTTTTAAAGTCTACGAGAGAAGCGCAATGGAAGAAAAATGCTTGTCGGCTGTGGATTCTAGACCTTCGCCTGACTGTATGGGATCATAATGGGTTAGCTGGAGCGAGATGGAGAGGAAGAGGAGGAGGAGGACGTACGTAGCTGATGAGAGGCGGGACCTCGATGCCGAGCACGTCGTCGTCGACGACGGCGCCGGCGGCGACGAGCCAGCGCTTGCCCTGCCTGAGCAGGTCGGCGCGGGACGAGTCCGCGTCGTCCTCGCCGACCGTGCCGGCCTTGTTCTTGAGCGGCGAGAACTCGTCCTCGCGGCGGACCTCGAGGTTGGCAAACTCGGATGCGAGCGCGAGCTGGGGGAAGCAGTCGAAGATGAACTGCTCGAGCTTGATGCCGTTCGGCTTTGCCGGCGCGGCGACGCGCTCGCCGGTGGCGGGGTCCGTGAACGGGATCTTCTTGCGCGCGATGTGGTAGGGCAGGTAGTTGTCGGGCCAGGTCGGGATCGTGGCGAGGTAGTCGACGGAGTAGTAGTGGTTGACGATGTTTGCGGTCCGGAACGCCAGTTCGTTGTCGACGGTCCGGTGGGCCATCTCGGCCGAGATCTCAGAGTACTCGATGACGGCAGGCCGGCCGTCCTTGGCGACGATGAGGCCGACGCTCTCGGTCGGCGCGCGCTTCGGCACGGACTTTGTCGCGACGGCGAGGCCGCGCGCGGCCGCGAAACCGAGAAATACCGGGTCGGCCATGCGGACGAGGCAGTTGTCGACGCAGTACGCGTGGACGTGTTTGATGCCGCGCGCGGCGAGATCGGTGAGCACGCGCTCCTGGACGAGCGCGCGGTAGATGCCGCCATTGCCATCCGGCGCGACAGCGACACGGTCCGGCGTGTCGAGCAGGATCTTGCCGGCGTTGTCGATGCAGGGCAGGACGCCCTGCTCGAAGAATACGACGTTGGCCCGGTCGAGCCCGAAGAACGCGTGGGACTCGAAGAACGCCTCGGTCGGCGCGCGGGTCGGGCCCGAGGTCATGATGTACCAGGGAATCACGACTCCCTGCTTGCCGGTTCTTTTGGCGACGAGCCGCTGCAGCGCGAGCATGCGCGCGGCCTGGAGCCCGAAGAGCGACGAGTGCGACGGCAGGCCAATGTCAAAGCAGCCCTTCGGATCGGCCGAGCCGAGCCGCGTGCCCTGGCCGCCGGCGAGCAGGATCACGGCGACCGTGCCGGCCGCGAGGAGGTCGAACCCGGCGGCCTCCCACGCCGCGATCTCGGCCGGCGCGGCGGTGAGCAGCGACGCGGTCGCGGCCGCCGGCAGGGGCTCGATGCTGGCGGGTGCGCTCGAGTCTTCCGAGGCGGACGCGGAGGACGGCGGCGCGAGCACGGAGGCCGCGATGCGGGACACGCGGGCGGGGTCGATGGCTTCAAGCTGGGTGAGCAGGGCGGCCTGGGCCGCCGGCGCGAGCGTGTCGTAGAACGCGAGGACGTGGTCCTGGCCGGCCGCCGCGTAGGCGGCACGGATGACTTCGTAGGACATAGTCAGTTGTGGTGTGGTATGGGCTGGGCTGTTGGGGGAGAGAGCAGGGATCAGGACGGAGGAGGAGGAGTCGTAGCGCGTGAATTCCCAGGGGCACCGGAGGGGCGCATTGGGTACGGGTTCATGAAAGCTAAAAAAAGAACAAAGGTGAAAGCTGTTCTCAGTTCGCTTTATTGCTACTTAGCTTCCTACAACAGTAGTCTCCATAGTACAGTATATACCAGCGCACGCCCATACTCCCAGACCTGTGTGGATCTCACACATAATTCTCTTAATAAAGAGCGCGCTCTGTTGAAGGTACCAGTCCCTTCAACCTCTGCCACTAAAGATAGTGAACCCAAAACCTAAAGAGTGTTGCTCCCAACTCTTACAAAAGGGAGATTTTACTGGCTTATTCGTTGCGAGGTTTCGAGGTCTGACTGTGAACGCTCCGTTCAGTGGACTGGATTGAATATAGACGGGAATGCCACGGCGCGAATGGATCTAAATATAAAAGAAGAAAGATGGAAGCGCAGAGAGTGTCAATAAAGCGCACTGTGGCGAAAGCGAAACACAGGTAGGTAGCATATGATACGAAATAGGACGAACACATATAATCAAGAAAAGATGTTCTACTAATTAAGTGTCTCGATGGCGACAAAAACAAAGATATACTATAACTAATAGCTCTATGGCCACGAAAACAGAGATGCACTATAACTAATAAACAAAAACTTGATTCATTGCGGGAATGCGCGGACTACAAGACGAACCTGAACCGTGGATCGTCGTCTCCGAGATTATTTCTCTCGTCCTCGGGCAACTCGAGCCTGTAATCGTAATCGCCGCGAGCACGTTTCTTGTTCTGCCAGAGAAGGTACCAGACCATCGCACCCGCCAGTACGAGACAGAAGAACTGGAAGCCTATTGAAACGGCGAGACCCTTGACATATCTGGGGGCACTCGCGTCAGTAAAAATAAACGCTGCGATGATTCCGGAAATATCGGTCAAGCCGACCGAGATGGCAGTCGAAGAGGCGCGCTTGAGGTGGCCGGACACGTTGTTCTGAAGCCACACGATAGTCACGGGTCCAGAGACAGCATTGCCGACGAGAGTCAAGAACAACGAGAAGTATCTCACCCCGACAACGAGATCATATCCCCAAATCAGTATGCCGAGGCCGGATATGCTAACTACTCCAAACAGCGCAAAAACCCAGCGAACGTTCATCCTATCCGATATGACCGAGCAGATGATTGTCACAAATGCTGCCACAACACAAATAGGAATCGCATGAACCTGGGCGGAAGAAGACGTGAACCCCATCTCGTAGAGGATGGACGGCAGAAAGAAAGAGAAGGCATAGCCGGTGACGGATGCGCCCATGAAGTGCACGCCCATGAACCATATTTTGGGGTCGCCAAACATTCGCCGCAGCGCCTTCTTGTTGAGCGTGTTCATCGGAAACTCCTGCATGGACTCGTCCGCTCTGATCCGAAACAAAACGTACGCCTTCTCAGACTCTGACAAAAACTTGGCAGTCTCGAGGAAGTTGGGCACGGCAAACCACGCGACGAAAGCGATCACAACCGTTATGACTCCTTCCATGATGAAGATCCAGCGCCAGCCCGCGAGACCACCGATGCCGTCCATCTTGGTCAACGCATACGCGAGAAGACCGCCGAAGGCGCCAGAAAAGATAGACGCAGAGAAGAATGCGGTCACACGCTTTTGAAGCTCAAATCTCCTATAATAAGTCGAAATCACGTAAACGGTACCCTATTTTTGTTTCCTTGAGGTTAGTTGACCATTTCCCGATGCCGCAACAGAAAAAAAAAAGAGGAGATTAGATTGCATGCATGGAGCACATACGGGAAAAAAACCAGACTCGAGCGCACCAATCAAAAATCGACAACCGATCAACTGAGAGCTGTTGGTGACGAATCCAAGGCCGATAGTAACGCATCCCTGTCGTGGTTCGTTAGAAGACAGCGCCTTGACCTGTCACAGAATGAAGTGCTGGTGCACATACCCATAAGAAAACAAGAGTAGGGAGCCAGACACTCGGAGAGAGCTTCTTCAACACAAGGTTACTTGGAAACTGGAATACCAAATCTGCCACGAAAAACACGACGATGGCGACATTGAAGTCGTTCCCTTGCAGATTCAAATCTTCACCGAGACCCTCAATCTTGGCATTGCCGATATTCGAGCGATCAGTAAACTCGCAGATGTAGATAAGAAAGAAAATAGGCACGACAAAGAGATCGACTTTGCGCATGAGTTTCTTGTCATGGGCTTTGTCTGTCAACCATTCCACGGGGAAACCAAGCTCCTCCGCGGAGGCAACCTTCTCGACTGCGGCGCCATTCTCCAGGTATTCAATGTTGGTCTTTTCTGGATCCATGAGTTGGGATGGTCGAGGCTGGGCTCCGAGACTGGCTGAAAGAGTCGAGGAGTGAAGGCAGACTTTTGTGGGGAGCAGACGACACCTTACGACGCTGGAAATTGGCGGGAAGTTATAGAGACCTTCTGAGTGAGGGGTCATGCATCATCATGAGAGGATGCAAGGCCCACATACATACACACGGACTCGCTAGTGCGCATGCAGCAAAGCTTCTGTATGGAAGGAACGGCTGAGGAGGGACGAGGGCAGGTGAGACAGAGCCCGGACGCTCAAAAGAGGGCGTCCCCGGGCGGCGGCGGGGGCGGCGGGGTGGAGCGGGGCCGCTGCTGCTCACCTGAGACCAAAAAACCATGAAAAGCACGTTGTCTGATCTTGTGTATTGTATTATTCCCAGTTGGGAACAACGCGGCAGGTTCCACAATAATGACGCGGCGCAGCGTCCCGTTCGCCCGGCCGCCGCGGTAATTGCACTGTCTGCATATAACGATGCATACATGCATATCATATGATACATACACATGTTGACGGCCCGGTGAGAGTCTGAAACCAACCGGACACTCTACACGTCTGGCGGAGTTCCCAGTGGCCGAAAACGGGGGTCGGACAGAGACACTGTTGCTCGAAATCACTGGGCGCAATGCTACATACATACCCACTTTGGCATCGCCTACGGAGGAAAGTATGTAGCTTGAGGCCGAGAACAGGTAAAGCTCCTGAAATTTTCTTTAGAGCACCAAGATACCGACTTGCATTATCACTAAGTGAGTAATAAACATCTAATAATAATACATACCCCGCTTTGCGAAAAAAAAAAAAAAAAAAAAAAAAAAAGAAAGTTTGTGCCAGCGAGGTAGGGTTCGGAACAGTGCCGACCGCGACGACGCAGGCATGTAGGGTTCGGAGCAGCGGAACAGAAGCCTCTGGGGCTGGCCCGTGCACTGCTTGGTCCGTTTGCGACCGCAGAGACTGACTGGTCAGCTGCAAAGTGGCCAGGCTGGTCCGGCAAGTCATTTTCAATTAAGTGGACCATGCGGTTTTGAGCGGCGGACTGCCGACCGCACAAACAGTCGCGGTATCATACCGTCACATGGAAACACCTCCAAAGCTTCCGACGCTGAATTACCCAGGCTACAGATGTCGGAGCAAGCTCGTTTTGGGCTGGATGACTGCAACTAATGATCCGATAAAACTCATTTCCAATAATGGCACTGTTCTCAGAACAAAGAAACGTTTTTTTTAATATTATCTAGGAACTAGTTTTGAGCGATAAAATGCTAGTTAGCGTGCGGAACCTTAAACCTGTGATGTGCCCGCTCTCCATCTCTGGGGAGCGTCTGGGGAGCGGGTCTGCTTTTTGGATTTTATAACAACCACTTCTTTCTCTGCTTTTTCCGAGGACGGCCTGAGCTGCCAGCGCGAGCCTATCGTAGAACGCGAAAACGTGTGTTCCTGACCTGCAGCGGCGTGGATGGCTTCGCAGGACATGGTCGTGGGCGCGAAAGGGAGCAAGGACAGTGAGGCATGAGGAGGGATATGTAAACTCGAGCAGGACTCGTACATACATAGGCTGGATTGAATGTGGACGGGATTCGTGGGCACGGACGGATCCAAAAGCGAAAAAAGATCGAAGCGCATAAAGCGTGAATAAAGGGCACAGTGGCAATCGCGAAAGGCAGAGTAGGTATGATATGAAATAATGCAAAAGAAATTATAGTCAAGAAAAAGGTGCTCTACATTCTATAAACCAGATGCTCTATGTTCTATAAACTAGATGTCTCTATGGGCCACGAGCATACGGATGTCCATTGACCAAAAAACAAAAACTTGATGCAGACTCAGAATGCGTCCACTACAAGACGAACTTGAACCGCGGATCGTCGTCTCCGAGATTATTTCTCTCGTCCTCGGGCAGCTCGAGCCTGTAATCGTAATCGCCGCGAGCACGTTTTCTGTTCTGCCAAACAATGTACGCGACCATCAAGCCCGTCACTATGAGAGCGAGGCCCTGGAAGCCCATTGCAACGGCGAGACCGTTGACAGATCCGGGAGCACTCGCGTCAGGAAAGACAAACGCTGCGATGATTCCGGAAATATCAGTCAAGCCGATCTGGATGGCAGTCGAGGAGGCGCGCTTGTAGTGGCCGGACACGTTGTTCTGAAGCCACACGACAGTCACCGGCGCCGCTACACTTCCGCCGATGAGAAGCAAGAAACACGAGAAATATCTCACGGAGAAACGTGATCATATCCCCAAATCAGTATGCAAAGGCCGGCTATGCTAACTACTCCAAACAGCGCAAAACACCAGCGAATGTTCATCCTATCCGATATGATCGAGCAAACGATTGTCACAACTGCTCCCACAATGGAAATAGGAATCGCGTGCACCTGGGCTGAAGAAGACGTAAACCCCATCTCGTAGAGGATGGACGGCAAAAAGAACGCGCCTGCGTAGCCGGTGACGGATGCGCCCATAAAGTGCAAGCCCATGAACCAGACCTTGGGGTCCGAAAACATTCGCTTGGCCGCCTTCTTGTTAAGAGTGTCCATCGAAAACTCCTGCATGGACTCGTCCGCTTTGATCCGAAACAGAACGTACTCGGATTCCTCCTTCGTCAAAAACGTGGCCTCGGTGGGAAAATTGGGGACTCCAAACTTGGCAATGACCGCAATAACAACTGTTAAGATTCCTTCCATGATGAAGATCCAAAGAGGCCCCCGAGACCACCAAGGCCGTCCATCTTGGTCAACGCATACGCGTCAACGCATACGCGAGAAGACCGCCGAACGCGCCGGAAACGCGGAGAAGAATACGGTCACACGCTTTTGAAGCTCAAATCTCTTGTAATAAGCCGAAATCACGTAAACAGAGCCCTTTTATGTTTCCTTGAGGTTAGTCGACCATTTCCCGAGTCGCAACAGAAAAAAGGGAGAGTAGATTGCAAGCATGGAGTACATACCGGAAAAAAACCAGACTCGAGGGCACCAATTACAAATCGACAACCGATCAGCTGAGAGCGGTTGTTAACAAATCCTAGGCCGATGGTAGCGCATCCCTGTCATCGTTCGTTAGAAAACAGCGTATCGACCTGTCAAGGAACGTAGTGCTGTAGAGGACATACCCATAAGAAAATAAGAGTCGGGAGCCAGACATTCGGAGAGAGTTTCTTCAACGCAAGATTACTTGGAAACTGGAATACCAAATCTGCGACGAAAAAGACGGTGATCGCAACATTGAAGTCGTTCCCTTGCAGATTCAAATCTTCGCCGAGGCCCTCAATCTTTGCATTGCCGATATTCGAGCGATCAGTAAACTCGCAAATATAAATAAAAAAGAAAATAGGCACGACAAAGAGGTCGACTTTGCGCATCAGTTTCTTTTCGAAGGCTTTGTCCGCCATTCAATGGGGAAGCCGTCGTCATCCTCGAGGTATTCAATGTCGGTTTTTTCCTTCTCCATGAAATGCAATAGGTCTGGCTCCGAGATTGACTCAGTTTTGTCGAGGAGGGAAGGAAGGGAAGGACGGGAAGGAAAGCGACCGGATCCGAGGTGGCAAGAAACCCAAGCTCTTGCTAGTCTGCAGCAAAGCAGCCTTCCGAGCTAAGCGGAGGACGACGGAGGGTCGGCCATTAGACCTCCTCGGGGGGGGGGGGGGGGGGGGCGGGGG
>JAKTPS010000217.1:0-19094 GCA_030556275.1 Lipomyces sp. NRRL Y-27488 | reverse complement strand
CACATTAAAGCCAGAGATAAGAAGAGAATAGCTGTCTAGGAGCAGCGACAAGTATGGTGAAAGTGTGAGGTTGACGGTGTTCCTTAATGGGAACCCTAACCTTCACGACTTAGAGAGATTTCTGCAGACACGAGAAAACCTAACCTTTGGGAGTTCGGATTCTGTGAGATCGATCCTTCACAGAAATACTGCAGGCTCCATTGGCCTAATGGTAAGGCGTCCGCCTCCTAAGCGGAAGACTGCGGGTTCGAGTCCCGTGTGGAGTGTTTCAATTTTATTTTTGGCTTTATTTTTTTTGCATTGGTGCTGTAACAAACTTGTCCGATAAATTTTTTAATTTGTTCCTTAATTTTATTGGGCTTCATCGATTATGAGTGCGGAATTTGATATTGTCGGCCGCTATGAGGCTTTTCTTGCAGATGATCCGGGCATGACAATGCCAGTAGCAGCGATTGAGACTCTGGTTGTGCTGCTGAGCAAGACGCAGGGTAGGTTGTTAACTGTTGCGAAGTGTATGGTATGGCCAATGTTGATGAAAGACAGCACCGACCGCTTCGGAACTAATCGACGTGCTGGCGAAGGCCGTACAGAGGTTGAAGAGCGGCGTGAAGAACTCCATTAGCCTTTCTGCTGGTTGCGACATGTTCCAGCGTTTTGTGCTTCGTGATATCCAGGAGTACGGGGTATGCTTGCGTATGGGATGCTTAGAAAAAGATGATGGCGAGCTGACTAGACGAGCAGGACTGGGAGGCATGCCGGCTACATCTGGTCAAAAATGGCGGGCTATTTCTCGAACGTGCAAGGGCATCGCGCCATAGGATCGCGGAGCTGGGACTGCCGTTCGTACAGGACGACGATGTGATCCTTGTACATTCTTATTCTCGCGCTGTGACGGAGCTTCTGTTGCTCGCAGCCGCCCGACATGTGCGGTTCCGCGTGGTGGTCACTGAAGCACGACCCACTTGTGAAGGTGAGGTGTGTGCGAGGGAATTGCGAGCGCGAGGAATTCCGGTGCGGGTCATTGTCGATGGTGCAGTGGGTTGGGCCATTCCGCGGGTGCGTTGGTACTCTTTCAATTTTTTCTTGTTTACTTGGTCGGCGGTGTCGCTCCGTCGAGTATTGGACCAATGCTAATTCCCGGGGTAGGTTGACAAGGTGTTTGTTGGAGCAGAAGGTGTAGCCGAAAGCGGAGGCATCATCAACCGAGTGAGTAGACATGGATCAGGCGCTGTTGGATGTTGCTCACAGAGAATCCTTAGATTGGAACCTGTCAGATCGCTGTGTTGGCCAAAGACACCAACAAACCACTCTATGTGGTTGCGGAAAGTCACAAGTTCGTTCGCCTGTTTCCGCTCTCCCCATTTGACCTGCCGGACAATGCGCTCTGGACGGCAAGCACGATGCCGGAAGATGGCCCGCTGCTAGATTTCACAGCTGACAATCTGATAACGGCCATCATTACCGACATCGGCGTTCTCACGGCGAGCGGCGTCAGTGAAGAACTAATTAAAATGTGGTATGACTAAGTTGGCATGTAAATGTAATATGTAAATATATATGTATAATATAAAATTCCCTTGTGGTAGGTCATTCTGTGTTCATATGCGGGTTCATTTTTTCCTTCTCAACGCCGCTTGCAGTCCATCAAATTCGGCCTCACTGCATCACCACAGACTCTCAATGCGCAATTTCGCTATTACCACTTCTTCGCTTCGCCGTTTAGCTTGTCGTACGCGACCTGCACTCCGATGGCGTTTGTATTCATCGTCGTCCTCTGCACAGGAAGCTAGCGAGGAAGAATTTTTCAAGTACAGCTGGGGAACCTGGGCGAAAAATGATGCGGCCGAAAAGGCGAAACGATTTACGCCCTTCTCTGTTGCAGGCCTCGCCGAAGTGATACACCGCGCCCGCGTGACATCTGTCAATGTGCCGCGCGCGGCCGTGAAGACGCTAACCTCCCTCGTTGAAGGCAAGCACCACCGGATCTTCCTCGCGCAGCTCGACGACGATACACAGTACGTATTGCGCATTCCCTACCCACGCGACTGGAGCTGGGAAGCCCGGCGTGCGCGCATTCAAAGCGAAGTGGCCACTATGGACTTCATGCGTCGGAAGTGGGGCGTTGGAGTACCCGAGGTCGTATCGTGGTGTGCGACCGCAGACAACCCGCTCGAGCGAGAGTACATGTTACTCGAGTACGTGCCACATGCGACGAGCCTCCTCAGTCAATGGCGACCGAAGGATTCAACCGTGGCCGAGCGTGCGGGTGTGCTTAAGGTTGTCGTCGATCTGCTCGAGAGAGTTCTCGCGACCCGGTTCTCCAAGTATGGCAGCATCTATTTCACTCAGGACGTAGACGCGCGCCTACAGAACTCCGCGCCCTATGCTGGTGAGACTGATATTAAGCTAGTCGACCGCTGGCGTATAGGTCCGTCCGTTGAGCCCCTCTTCTGGCAAAATGGCATCGATCACGACGGTTCGTGCGACCGCGGACCCTGGACTACTCCGCAAGAGTACTTGCTCGCCACAGCAAAGGCTCACGTCACGGCCTATCGTGTTTTGCTTTCAGACCCCAAAATTGCTTCCTCGGAGCTCGGCCTGTATTTGCCGACCTGGCTCGACTCATTTCAGCGCTATGCATCCCTCTCCCCTCGCCTTGTGCCCACCGACATCTCACCGGATTCGGACCTGTTGTCCGCCCGCTTGTGCCACCCCGACCTCGATCCGGCAAATATCCTTCTTACCACCTCCGCTTCGTCGCCGTACCTTCTAGATTGGGAAAGCGCGGCTGTCAAGCCGTATTACCTCCATGGCGCGCCCAGTTTCGTGCATTATGCCGGCCACATGATCTACAATCAAGATGAGGTCGATGGTTACGCAGACCTCCCTCCCGCCCAGAAGCAGCAGGTCGACTACATGATCGCTGCTACGGCGAATCAGTTTACGTTCGAGTTTCTTTTTAAGCATTCCTTTCCTACCTTGATTAACGCCTTCTCCCCGGGCATGAAGACCCTCCGTGCGCCCTACCGTGCCGCCACTCACGCGGACTACAAGTATCATCCGCTCGAGATAGTAGATTTCCGCGATACACTTATCAAGACGCAACAGCAGCTCGACCTAACGTCCAGAGAAACAGCGACCCCATTAGACGTTCCTCAGTCGCCAGTATCTTTCTCTGCCGACGAGATCGAGCAGCATGCACGAATGCTTCAACACTGGGAGTCCGTCGTCTCTTCCATGCCATACTACTCCACCAAGGGCTGGATTCCGCAGGACATTTTCGAAGAACTGATCGCCAATGGAAAGCTTATCAAGGATAACAGCGGAAACTACATCAAATCTGAGTAGATCTATCGTCCATTATAACAAAACATTTACTTACATATATCGTAAATACACTTCACACTTCAGTGCATCCGCTTCATGTCTTCTAACATCCCTGTGACCTCCTCTCTGGATTCTCCCACATCTTGCACAACCGCCTCCTTCTCATCGTCGGTTAATTCTAAGAACTGTTCCACAAAGTCTCCGTCAACAAAGCGCAAAGGCTCCCGGTTATGACGTCGCTGATTATTAAATGCACGGTATTGCAGCACATCAACGTTGCCGACACTCTGTACCACCCGTGCCAAGCTCTGCTGTAGACTTAGTAGTGTGTCAATCTTGTCCTGCCGAATCCGGGCGTACATGTATATGCCGCCATCCCGCTGTACGTAAAGTTAGCATGCAAGAATACTGTTCACACAAAAAGCATGGCTCACCGTAGCAAAATAAGCTTGTGGTATGATGGCATGTTCAGATGCGTTCTCTGCCTGCCGTTCTATCCTGCGTATCCGGTTCACGATATCTCCTATATGCATACTAGCGATGACCAGCAATCGGCCCTCGTCCTCATCTTCACCATCCTCCTCCCTCATACTGTCGTCCACCTCTCGTCTGAATACCACCATGTTTCCCTCTGCTTCCGCGCCCACGCATGTCTCCTCATCCAAAATCTCTGCGTCTGTCATCCACATTGGCTCGTAGTCGCGCGCGACCTCCTCTAGCGCATACCCCCCTTCCGCGGTTGCCCGTATCTTCAGCAGTGCGGCACTCTTCATCAAGTCCCCAATGAGTACGTATTTTCCCCCATAGCTTGATAGCGTGATCGCCAGGGTCGGCGATCGAAACCCACAGTGTACTACAAACTCCAGCACACCAGATAACACGTTTGTGCCTACCTTGCACACCCGAACGATAGCATTCACCGCACAAACAAGCACTTCTCCGACAATCTCTAGAGCATATACGCCGCCGTGGAATTCATGTTGCAACACCATCGACAGCTTGCGTTCCGGCGTAACTTGGAATACGAGCACGCGACCTTTCATGTACTCCTCCCTCTCGGCTGAGGCAAACCCAGTTCCCACGATGATGTATTCCTGCCCGTCGTCGAACACGCCGCTGGTAATGCTCTCTGCCATCTCGTTCTCTGCCAGCGGGTACTTGTCTGCCACGTCAAACAATCCCAAGTCCGCTAACTTAACGCTGCAGTTAATAATCTCGTCGCCGTTGTATGCATCCAGCGTTGTCTTCAGCGTAATTGCGCCTACCATACTCGGCTGTTTGCGTAGAATCGCAAGTCGACGAACCGTCTCACCCATCTCCAACGTTTGGACATGAGTGCTCATAAGCTGATCTATGATACCGTATTGTATCTTACCATCGCATGCATATACCAATACGTCGTCGTTGCCGACATTCTCACGTTCGTCCTCGTTATCCTCATTTTCATAGTAGGATGAAAAGATACACATAGCCGTCGGCGCAGACACATTTACCGTCGACAATGTAATCTTGCCCGCTCGTCCATATATCATCGTAGCATGAGAAGAAACAGCAAAAACTGCCGATTTGAGCCTGTACAACGCTACCGGCTGCGTACCCAGATTCATCGTCTTCTGTTCGCCGAGCTCGCCATTCATTGTCAAGCCTGCTCCCAAGATGTAAGTGTACAACGTACCGTCTGCCATACCGATGCACAGTACCGGTCGCACGATCGATTCAAGGCAGGCGATTTCAAGCGACCGTGGAATACTGCCCGACAATGGTTGTGATGAGCATATCATCTCCAGAGTCGGAAGGCGCAACATTCTCACACGGCACTCCATCCACAGGCCAACGACGCATACGTCCTCGTCTGCGGTCACACACGATATTTCGTAAGGCAGAGTAACAGAACTCTCCACCTTAAGACCATCCCATGATAAGCAAATAAGGGACCGTCCCGGTGTGGAAAGGATAATGTATTTGTCTGTGATTGCTGCTGCGGATATCGGAGTCCTGCTTGAATCAAAGACTGAAATGACTCTTTCCGTAGACCTGTCAACAAGTCTTGCGCCTGAGGGCGTGACATGTACGAATAACATGCCAATTCCGCCGAGCGCAACGGTCGGCTCGCTAGCGAAATTAATACCACTCCAACTTGTCAGCACGGACGGCTCCGTGTCCTCATCGCTGGCGCTCTCAACTCCAGTGAAGACGACCGAGTGTTCCACAAATGATGCAATCACAACCCCGCGTTGTCCTTCAAGTGTCCACAGTCCCGTTACAGCGCCGCTCCCTACATCAGCGATCTCTGCGAGAAGATCAACGCCGACTCCAGAGCGCACAATCCTCAGGGATCCTGACTTGAATGCGCCAGAGCATGCAACAATGTCCACGGAATTTTCTCGCAGCACGAGCTGGAAGTCCGTGATCGGAGCAAGATTCGGCAGCGATTGCACGACCTGCATGTGAGGCTCCTCCGCAGTAAGCCGCACGAGCATGGAAGGAGAAAAGTGAGATGTGACGAAGAAGTAGCCGGCGTCCAGGTAAGTCAATGACGTCGGAATCGAAGTCTCGCCCACTTGCACGAGTCGCCAGGACTTGATTGTGGAACCTTCTAGCGACACGTGCAAAATGTATACACGGCCGAGATCGTCGCCGAGCAAATATCGCTCGCCTGTGTCATCAATTGCGGAATAGGCGCAGAAGCTAATAGGACCGTCGAAAGGCACTTTCGTCGGCTTGCGTGATGCGCTATTTGAAGTCTGAGAAGGTGGGGAGAAGTATGTGAGCAGCTGTTCACCAAGTAAAAAACAGCCTCCCGTGGGCGGGCGGAATGGCATCAGCAGAGTGGCGCCCTGGTCAACATTGTGCAGGGCCGACTCAGGCACCTCTTCCAGGCGTGCCTCCTTGATCATTATCTTGTATGTCTTGACGTGTCGTGCATGCTGCCCATCGCGATAGAGCACGGCGATGGTCGGTCGTATCATTTTGTCGAGAAACGCAACGGAGAGCACAAGCAGCTCCTCGAGATGTAACTTGATTGGGGAAAGAAGCTGGCCCTGTGGAGCGCGTGCAGTGGCTCGTTTGCGCTTAGATTGGAGTGGTATAAACGTAAGCGAACTCTTGTTAACCTGCAAAAGAATGCCACGCATTTGCGGATCTAGCACTGCGACGTGCTCAGTGTCGGTGTCCGCGGCAGTGGCATCGTCCAAGACCTTCATGGTCTGCATCGTCACCAAAGGACCGGACTCATCACCTTCGTTCGCTATCTGGGCCGCGAGTGTGAAGCATGTGCCATCCTCCGTTAGTACAAACAGCCACGACGTCGGTGCGCCCTCTGGGCGAAAGGCCAGCAGCGCGCATACGGTCGCGTGCACTGGCACAGTCCGTGCAAGTGCTAGCCCTGTGGCGGTTATCTGAAAGATGTCGAGTGCAGACGGGCGTGCAAGCACGAGAGACGGCGTGTCGGGTGTCAGTACGTCAGCGCATACCGCGTGCCGGACAGATGAAGGCTTGTGAACCGCGACGGCATACGACATTGCGTGGGGACGATGGGGGTGGTGGAGCACGGCGCTGACTTAGAGCTGAGTTTTGGCTTCTTTCAATTTTATATGTATAACAAATTCCAAATACAGCTTCTAGATATTTCTCGAACTAACACTCAACCAAGACTACCGAGCAGCACCGCAGTCGAACATCCGCACACACTGGCGCAACATCACTGCTCAAGTCTAACTTGTTTATTGTGACAGAGGGAAGTCAGTGCATATCGTGGACACTTGGTTGAGTCATTTGTCTGTGGATAGGGGACCTGCTTTATTTTCCGACTACGGAGGCAGATAACATACGTGAAAAGTATTTTTAACTGGTTCGAATTGATTAGGCAATTCTGAATTGAGCAGTCTCCTAATTGAGCAGCATTTCTTACAACACCGTTTGGTACCAAAGAGTGCATTGGGCACGCTTTCATCGACTAACAATTTATATTCATCGTTGCACGAATGCGCGATGTCGACTAACAGAACTTTAGGATTAGCTATTTCTTGCTCCCCAGCACAGGCACACATGCTCTTAACACCTGACGGTGAGGTCAAGGATGGATCAATCGCTTGACTGCCACAACGGCACAGCACATAGGTAGATAATTCAATATAAAGAGTTCGTGAGACGGCGTGCTCGTATGTGGCCACTCGGTTTCGTCTGCAGTATCTCGGAGGAAGCTGGCGAAGTCAACAAAGGGCCGAAAGCTGCATTGTCATGTATGCCAGCTTGTGTTCTCTATCCGGGCTGATCCTATTTCTGTCGGAATGGCGGTGTAGACTGAAATTTCCGAGGCACTCATTATGGAGTTATATACAGTGGGAGTCATCTGTTTGCAAATCAAATCCGAGCCACAATAACTATACAGTCCATATCCTGCCATCGACGTAAGCTCGCACTAACTAAGGATTTAGTCTTGATAAGGTCCATGCCGAATCTGCTTGTCACTCCCGTTAATCTGGGCGATTGCATGCTTGTGGGGTTGTGTACTCACCCCATGCTGATACCGCAACGGTAGAGATATATAATTGTCTTGCACGCCATGGGGTATGTCCGACGAGTCCTTGGATATGAGGAAAGAAGGTTGGTGGTTATATGCCTCTCTTTGATTGTATGCCTGGAGGCTGGACGAACGGGCGAAGATGGCATGGCCACTTAGATATATGTGGCGACTGAGCCGACTGAGCTGGCCGGTCGTGCTACGAGCGGAGACGAGGTATGGCAACTGCGGGCGGCAAGCACCATCGTGAGACTGCCCGTTGCTAGCTTCTGCTGGCTTCTGTGGCTTTGCGGCTGCGTGCGACCACATTCTTCGACTACCAGCCCGCTTTAATCTTGTTTCCCAGGAACGCGCACAGTAGTTCGTTACGTAGTGTTGTACAGTACTGTATGTTACATACATACATACACCGCACATGATACAATATAACCAGCAGTAGCAGTCCTCGATTCATTATCTTTCATTTCATTTGAAAGGAGGACCATCCAACGGCCAGTTTCCCTCTCCATGACTGAAATAACGCTCGCACCAATGCAAATCGTACCCTAGACTAATGCCACAAACACATTGACAAGAAAACCACGCGAAAGAAACCGGATTTGACCTCCATAATACCACCGCATAGGACCCTCTCAGTGCAATCAAGAGCTCTGTGGATAGGTGGCAAGCAAAAATGCCTTCCCATTCGTGCTATGGTTCTCCCTGGCCTTACCTCCCCCGTGCTCGTCCTGCACATAACCAGCCAAGTAAATTGCAACCATCAAGCATCAGCTTGTGTCCCGCAGTAAGTCAAGGTATGCCTCGCGACTCGTTGCCGGAACCAATGGATCTCTTCGGTGTGCATGCAGACTGTCGGCAAGCTCCCACGCCTCGGAACTGTCCTTGTCCGACCACTGCATGGTCACGAACAATTCGTCTTCGGCCTTCTTGCGCGCCGCGAGCGCACCACTGTAACGGGGACCGGCATTTTCGGCAGATTTTACGGTCATCTTAGCAAAGAAATTAGCTGTCGAAGAGATTTCCCTTCAGACATGAACTCAACAGCAAGAACTTACCTGGACAGCTTTCACTTCTTTCGTTCTAGATGGATCCTGACGCCCGGCGCGCGCAAGTTCTTTCTCTGTCTGAACATCTCTGTCGACATAGGAGAACGACGATCTCATTTGTGCCGTGCCCTTTATCGGAGTCAGATGCAATTCGCCTAAATATTTCCAGTTATTATCTCACCAAACTTGTTCTTGACAAGACAAACTAATAGTTACCGTCATGAAAAATGCCGACCATATGCCCGTGGCTCTTAACCACAACTCCTGCCAGTGTCTGCCTCTCTACATGACCCCATCGCGCCCCCTTTTCGGCGTCATAAAATCGGGTCGTATCCGTAGAAATATCAAGCTGAACAATTCCGGATTCAAGCTTCGAGCGAAAATCTAGAATGGCGGAAGATCCGGTATATGGCCGGGATCGGTGACGAGAAGGATACTGAAAGAGATGTAGGTGGTCAGACAGTTGCGAAGATAGAAATATCGGAAAGTCACATATAATCGGATCTTCCTCGTCGTCCGTATTCTCTACATCGGTTACCTCGCGAGAATTGGTGCTGGAGCAGTTTTTAGATGACGGCGTCGCGGTTACAGGGTTCGGCCGAGTTATCTCGATGTCAATATCCATCTCGTCCTCAAGACTGAAAACCGCGCCTTGGTCCTCCAATTTCACTTCAACCATGGTCGCCTCAATCTCGTCCTCTTCTTCCTCTTTGATTTCAAATGGAAATTCAATAGATGCCATTCTGGTTCGGATGATCTTGAGTGGAGAATGAAAAATTTTGGGCCTGCAAAGTACCAACAATCAGAGCTTGCAAATTAAACAGACTGCCTGTCCATCAACTGCCGATGGACCAGTTTTGGAATAATAAATCAAAATAATACGTGAGACAGTGAGATGAGAATTAGAAAGCAGTGCCCTTTGAAATGAGATTTCTATGATGGGACAGGGAGATCACGGGAAAAGGTCCCAGATCCTCCCAACGAGAAAATTTCCCGAAGTTTGGCTTGCAATTTTTTATCTTCAACCGGCGGTCCTCATCCAAATGGCGGATGATGGATTATTAATAAACCTGGAATTTCCAAGTAGGAACAGTATTACTGTCGAACATGCTGCGAAAGACTTTAGAGGCAAATGGACACAGAGATTGAAGGCGAAAAGGGCAAATCAAAAGGCTCTGAAGCTAACTCCAGCAGCGGCAGCGAAGACCACACCGGCATCGAACAAAGTCTCTAAGAGCAGACACAGCAGCGGCAGCAATAGGATACTTATAAGCAATACTGAAAGACACAAACAGTCTTTAGAATCTTCAGACAGAATTGACGAGCGAAGGGGGGGTGACCGAAGCAACAATAAGAATGTAATCTCGTCTCTGTTCACATCAATTCCTCAGTCAATCGACGTGGCGACATCAACAACGGCGACAACCGAACACAATGATGCATCCAACGCGCCACTGACTGATGCGTCCTCCTTTATTGGTATTGGCCTTGCTCCAATTCTCGCGTCGCACGTCTCGACTGTGTTGAACTTTGCGCATCCAACAGCCGTGCAACGTGAAGCCATACCAGCCCTAATATCATCACCTTCATCCTCGCGAGACATATTCATACAGGCGCAGACAGGATCGGGTAAGACACTTGCATACGTTCTGCCTATTATAAGTGCTCTCATATCGTCGCCGGTGAGAGTAACGCGCGAATCCGGTTTATTTGCTGTAATTATTGCGCCAACGCGGGAGCTGGCCTCACAGATCTACGGCGTTCTCGAAGTTCTCGTGCGCTGTTGCCACTACATTGTTCCTGGGATTGTGACAGGCGGCGAACGCAAAAAGTCCGAAAAGGCGCGACTGAGAAAGGGCGTAAATATTCTGGTTTCGACGCCTGGGCGTCTCGCGGATCATTTTGAGAACACGGAGGCCCTACATCTTGCGGCGGTTCGGTGGGTAGTGCTGGACGAAGGAGATAGACTTATGGATCTTGGCTTTCAAGAAACAATTACTACTATTTTGACAACGATCGCCAAGGCGTCGAGAGTGAGTATAGATATTGTGGATGGTCTGCCCGAGCGCAGAGTGACGGTTCTCTGTTCCGCTACGCTGAAACCTGATCTGGAGGAATTGGGTAGACAATCTCTGAAGGATGCTTTGCACATTTGCGTGGACACTTCGACATCCTCAACATCTTTGTCAATTTCTACTCAATTCGATTCCTTCTCCGCTCCGGACCAGCTTCACCAAGAATATGCTGTGATCCCGATGAAATTACGAATGGTATCCCTAGTGGCGACGATAGTTAACATCATAAGAAAGGCCCCGAACGCGCGAGTGATCGTGTTTTTGTCTTGTTCAGATTCGGTTAATTTTCATTTCTCCATGCTCACGCATGCAAGTAATGACTCGGAAGAGGATAACGACGATGATGGCAGCAGTAGCAATGAGAAAACGTCATTGCCTTCAGATCTATTGGGTCAACATTTGAAGACAGTGCCAATGATACACAAACTGCATGGATCGCTGACACAACCTGTCAGAAAGTTGACACTGGGAGCGTTTTCTGCCGCGGGAGTTGGGGCTATGTCGTCCACATCCTCGATACTGCTCTGCACGGATGTTGCATCGCGTGGTCTTGATTTACCATTCATATCGCACGTCGTGGAATTTGATCCGCCGTTTGCTCTGGAAGACCACTTGCACCGTGTTGGACGCACCGCCCGCGTGGGGCGTGCGGGGTGGGCTACTTTATTTGTGCTTCCAGGAAAAGAAGAAGAATACGTTCACTCTGTGGTAGAATCCCTGCACAAATCTTCTCCGGTGCGAGAAGACTACGTGTCAATCCTTGCTACGGCTTTCGGCACCAAGCACATGGCCTGGCGCGAAGTAGCAACGAGGCTGCAGTTAGACATGGAAAGATGGGTGATGGGCCTGGAACGAAACCTGGAGCTCGCCAAAAGGGCATTTGCTAGCCACATTCGCGCATATGCCACGCATCTGGCGAGTGAACGTGGGTACTTTAGCGTGCGCGATCTGCATCTGGGACATTTGGCGAAGAGCCTCGGCTTGCGTGAAACGCCGACGGCCATGAGGGATGATAGAAGCGGTGCTGGTGAGGGCGACAGTAAGAGGAAGCGGGAAGCAAGAGGGCCAGATTACGCGAAGCACAAACTGATCAAGGTTGCGACGATGCATGCAAATGCTGGAGCGGAAGAGTTTAACTTAGGCTAAAGTGCTTCATGTTTTGTTTGCAAACTTTCAGTAGATTTCCCACAGACCTATACGACCATCTTTGCCACCCACGGCGAGCCAATGTCTCTTGCCAGTCTTCTGTTCTTGCTTCTGCCGCAGAAGTCCGCCTACCTTGACCGTAATGACTTTGTCGTCCATGCTCTCTGTCGTCAGGGCACCGAACTTTACAACCGTGACACCATCCTGGCGTCCTCCCTTGAATGACGCTAGCAGTTTCACTGTGTCGTAGGAGAAAACGCGTACATAACCGTCCCAGCATGCGATGGCGAAAATCCTCTGATCATGACGAATATCGATGCTTGCAATGCCGGAGTGTTTAATATCAATGACTTCGAGTGGGGAAGTGCACGGAGATGAAGGTGAATGCACCTCGGATGGGGACAACGGGTGCTTGACAATCCGCGTGTCTGCGCTGGTTGACATAAATGTCGAATCTTGCGGGTGAAGTGCAATCGATAGGACTACGATGGTAAGCGACTCAGCCCAAGAAGCCAAGCAAAGACAGCGGCAGACACTCACCTGGTTGTGAATGTGCGTGGGCGAGATAAAGAAGTTCGTAAGCGCCAGCAGCCTTCAGTGCAAAGAGGACGACATGCCCACTCTCGTATCCTGCAAGCAGCTTGTCTTGATAAAGCCTGATCGCCATAACAATCCCGGTCTTGGTGTTCTTCTGCTTGACTGCTTTGTGAGAGCGAACGAGCTGTGGAAGTAGAGTGTATACGTCAATGGAGTCAGAGTCCAGAGTGCCCGGAACGGCGACCACAGACGAATCCGAGTCCCAGCTCGTGCCGGCGGCGCAAAAGTTGAGCGCGTTTACGTCCATAGCTGCTACGAGCCATGGTGTCCGAGATGGCAACGTGGAGTTGACGTCGTCCGACAGCACGGCCCCGATGTGTGCGTCCAGTTCGGTGTCGTCAACCCTCCACACATAGAGCTTGTTGTCTCGGCCGTGGCTGCGCGGGTGTTCATGTGAGCGACCAAGGTATAAAAAAAAAAAGAAAGAGGACTGACGTCAAAAGAAGATCATCGAGGACCCAGGTGGCCGTAAGAACCGCGTTTGAATGAGCCCGCCAGATCGCAAGTGGCCGGCGTGTGACCAGGGACCAGTGGACGACCCATCCAGAATCGTCGCTGAGGGACGGAAGTAACGGAGTCAGATCAGCCCTCCCTTTCCACCACCGAAACTGAAAGACGGCACAGGCCACTCACGCGGATACAAGACGAGTGTTCGACGAGTGGAAGGAGAGACACGAGACGGAGGATGAGAGCCCACGAAGCGTTGCGACGGCGGTCATAGGTCTGTTGGTGATACCGGTATAATCCTGTCAGGGACCGTGATCACACTGTAACTGTCGGCCGGCGGTCACGTGTGCGCCGCGCGACTTGCGGCGCGGTGGCAATGCTGATCACGTGCTGCGGCTCAGAAAACGTGGCTGTTTCGTCTCCCAGAACGCAAAGAAAAAAAAAAGCTCTTATCTTCTTCTTCTCTTCCTCGTCCTTTCCGTTTTCCACGAAACGACGCGCCTTCCACGACCGCGAAGACCATACACAAATGGCCCGCATTTCTGCAGTTGCTCCTGCGTTCAGCCCGCGCGGGTTTGCGTCGCCTGCGCACAGCGCGCCGTCCACTCCTCGCTCGTCTGCGTCGACCACCTCTCTCTCGTCTCTGTCCTCCGCCCTCTCCAGCGTGGCCTTGACCCCGCCAGATGCCGCCCCGCCGACCCAGGACGCGCTGGACGCGTTGAACGCGCTGCGCACAGTCTCTTCCCTTGGTGCAGCCAGATCTATCGCAGGAAGCCTGGCGAGCATTGCCGAGGAATGCGGTCCTTCGTCACTGACTGGGTGCGTTTGCCTAAGTTTTTATTTCATCTTCTGCGAGGATGCCCCCGGGTGGCAAATTACACCACATGCTAACCGTTTTTTCCCTTGCAGCATTTTTTCGACGCTCAAGAACATCGGCAAAGCGAAAAGTACTGCGATTGTTCGCGAAGCTGCACTGCTTACCTTTATGACGCTGGTGAAGCAGTTCGGCGCACAGTCGCCGGCGGAGGCATACTTCCTGCCCTTCTTCACCTTTCCCTTTGACCTTTTCGCGGACAAGGAGCCCACCGTGCGCAAAGCAGCGCAGTCCGCGGTCGACGCTGTGCTGGCACTCTTCCCCCACGAAGCGTACACCGCTGCGCTTATACCCGTGCTCAACGCTTATCTTGACTCCACTGCCAAGTGGCAGTCCAAAATCGCCGTCCTCCGCGTCTACGAGAAGCTTGCGACCTCCACGCCGGCTGATGCGTTGCTGCAGCAGTTTGTCACTATCGTACCCGTTATCACGAACTGCATGCATGACATGAAGGCAGAACTGGCCAGAGCCGCGCGACAGGCGATGACCAGTCTCGCGACCGTCATAGATAACCAAGATATCGCGTCTCGTCTGCCGCTCATCGTGGAGACCATGGCCGACCCCAAGTCTGTGCCTGCTACCGTCTTGACTCTTTCTCATGTCACCTTCGTCGCCGAGGTCACAGAACCAGTGCTGGCTATGCTCGTACCTATCCTGCGCCGTGCTCTCTCGCAAGGTTCCTCGTCCCAGGACTTGCTGCGCCAGACAGTCATCGTCGTTGAGAACCTCACCCGCTTGGTCAACAACCCTCGTGAAATCAAAGCATTCTTACCCGACCTCCTTCCCTCGGTCAAACGCGTCGTGGATACCGCAAGTCTTCCGGAAGTTCGTGCACTCGCGTCCAAAGCCCTAGAGGTACTCGAGCACGCCGAGAAGGAGCAAGGAACAAACCGCATTGTCGCTGCGGATATATTTGACAAGCTGGCCCAGATCGACAACGACGTGGACCCGGTACTAGTCAACTACGTCGCCGCTCTCGTGGCCATCGACCTCAATACGCAGGACTGGGACCGAGTGGCCGAGGTTGTCACGCCATACTTCGCCAACGCTGGGGATGCCGCCAGAGACACAGCGATTCAAATTGCGAAATTCTACGAAGACATTTACAACCCACGTCTGGTCGAAGATACGGGTGAGGAAGGCATTGAAATTGTGAATGCTAAGTTTTCGCTGGCGTACGGCGGCAAGATGCTCCTTAACAAGACGTACTTGCATTTGTACAAGGGCCATCGCTATGGCCTTTGTGGCCGGAATGGCGCCGGAAAGTCCACGCTCATGCGCTCGATTGCAAATGGTAAGCTCGAGGGCTTCCCCGACAAATCTGAGCTCCGCACTTGCTTTGTCGAACATAAGCTGCAAGGCGCCGAAGGTGACATGGACCTTGTGTCATTTATTGCGAAGGACCCAGAGCTGCAGCATGTCCAGCGCGAAGAAGTTGCTGGCGCTCTGGAGGAGGTCGGATTTGACGAGACGCGCCGCGCTCAGAACGTCGGCGCCCTTTCCGGCGGCTGGAAAATGAAGCTGGAACTCGCACGCGCAATGCTGATGAAGGCAGATATTCTTCTGCTTGACGAGCCGACTAATCATCTAGATGTTGCCAACGTCAAGTGGCTGGAGGATTACCTTACAACTCATACGAGCATTACCTCCCTTATTGTTTCGCATGATTCTGGTTTTCTCGACACTGTGTGCACAGACATTATCCACTACGAAGACAAGAAACTTGTATACTACAAGGGCAACCTTTCCGAGTTTGTCAAGATTAGACCCGAGGGCAAGTCGTACTACACCCTCTCAGCCTCTAACTTGAAGATGCGGTTTCCGCCACCCGGTATCCTTACCGGTGTGAAGAGCAACACGCGCGCTATTGTGCGCATGGCTAATGTGACGTACGCATATCCCGGATCGTCAAAACCTTCCTTGAGCAACGTCAGTTGCGCGCTTTCGCTATCATCTCGTGTTGCGATCCTTGGTGCGAACGGTGCCGGGAAGTCTACTCTAATCAAGCTCCTGACGGGCGAGTTGATTGCACAGGAAGGAAAAGTCGAAAAGCACCCGAACTTGAGAATCGGGTATATCGCTCAGCACGCACTTGCGCACGTGGAAATGCATTTGGAGAAGACACCGAATCAATACATACAGTGGCGATATGCCAATGGAGATGACAGAGAGGTGCATATGAAACAGTCCCGCAAGCTAACCGAAGAGGACAAGGCGCAAATGGCGAAGGCAATAGATCTCGGAGATGGCAAGGGTCCTCGCAACGTCGAATGCATTGTTGGCCGACAGAAATTGAAGAAGTCGTTCCAGTACGAAATCAAGTGGGTCGCCCACATGCCGAAGTACAACTCTATGGTGTCTCGCGAGAGACTACTGGAACTAGGATTCCAGAAAATGGTGCAGGAGTTTGACGACCACGAGGCATCGCGCGAGGGCTTGGGATACAGAACGCTTAGTCCTCCTGTTATTCGGCAACACTTTGAGGACGTCGGTCTCGATGGTGAAATTGCAGATCATGTGCAGATGGGCGGATTGTCCGGTGGACAACTGGTCAAGGTCGTCATAGCGGGTGCGATGTGGAACAACCCACATTTACTTGTTCTTGACGAGCCTACAAATTATCTTGACCGAGACTCTCTCGGTGGGCTGGCAGTTGCAATCCGTGATTGGACCGGTGGCGTGATCATGATTTCACATAACGAGGAATTTGTGGGTGCATTGTGTCCCGAGCAGTGGATTGTCGCGGATGGTAGAGTGGTACAGAAGAACACCTCAGTCATCGCCACTGACAGATTCGAAGACAAGTCCGCTGCGTCCTCTGCGGTGCCATCCGCGGTTCCATCCGCGGCGCCATCCGAGAGCGGCGACTCGAGGCCTGCATCTCCTGCTCCCCTTGTCGTGAGTGTCACGGATGACTCGTCGCCTGCGAATATCAAAATCAAAACTAAGAAGAAAAAGTTGACAAGAAATCAGATGAAAGAGCGCGAGCAGAGGAGAAGACTGCGTCATCTTGCCTGGCTGTCGTCACCCAAGGGCACACCACACCCGCCAGATACTGATGATGAGGAGTGATTTGTGGCATTGGTAGTGGCGGTGGTGGTAGTAGTTGTGGTACTCGGTTTAAAAGTTTTACCGTTTTTTTATGTGTCTAATAGTATTTATGAGTCTGCATTGGTTATGGTGGGAATAGAGCTCGATAGATCTGTCATTTTCAATAGATTTGATTTTACTACTTCGCGCTCAGCAATGCCTCGTCCTCAACGCTAATCTCTTTCCCCTCGAGCTCTTGTTCGGTTTCGAGAACGAGCTTCTTCATGTATTCAAGATGCTGTTCTTGTCCGATAATGCTGACAGTGTTTATACCGGCCGTCATATGCGGGTAACTGCCAATCTTGATGCTCTTATCGCTGACGCGGTCCTGTAACTTGGTGAGAAAAGGAGCCATAACGGATTCTGGCTTATTCGTAGTGACGAGGAGCCGGCGCTTTCGTTGAGTCGTCGGGATGCGTGGAAGAATATAGGAACGCATGCCGTGAAGGAGACCATTAAAGAGTCTGATACATATTAGTGGATCCATCGAACTTAGACAAAAGCAAAAACATACTGCGGAATTCCTGGCAGAATATGGATCTTCGACATAACGCATACCACGGGAACCCATGCGTTCTCGAGTGGATAAATGATGTTCGCCTCAGCGGTTGTTACACCACAAGGCAACATAGCCATTCGCATTTGTGCCGCATGCGCTTCCACATCTGCTGGGTCGATCTTGCGACGCGCGTACTTCTTCATGCGCTCGACAGTCTCAACATGCAGGACGAGAGGAAGGTGGAAAGCTTTGGCGATCGAGCTATATGTGATGTCGTCATGTGTCGGGCCGATACCTGGGTCATTCATTGTTAGCCCTCTCAAAAGAGTGTCATAATACATCACAACAACGAGTTAGAAAGAATGAGCTCACCGCCAGAGGTGATCACAAAATCATAGTCCCTCGCCATCCTTCTCACGGCTTCTACAATCTCGTCCTCATCATCCGCGATAACCTCCACTCGTTTCAATTCCAGTCCAATCTCGAAACAGAACTTGGCAAACGTGTTCGAATTTGCATCCCGGATCTTGCCATTCAGAACTTCATCTCCAATGATCTGCTCAAGTTAGCATGCTCGATCAATGTATATCGGGTTAAATGGCCAATGACAAATGTTATTGTCATTGCACCAACTGAGATCACTTACAAGACAAGCGGAGGTCGATAAAGAATGAGTGGACATTGCTCTCAATGACCGAATGGCAATGTACTTTCTTGTAGGACATAGCACTTGCCATGCAAGTTTTCTTGTACACATCCGCATAGTTTTATCAATATGAAACAAGATGCATGACATAATTTATTTGACTACAACAATGAAATAAACTCAGATATATCAAATAGTATGAGCAGAACCAGACCAAGTCATATGTGGTTACTTGAATATTGGGAATTTGGATGATAATTGGTCATGTATTCGCGGAACATGTCCCATGTCCGCAGCCAAACACCTATGGCATGAGAGGGTAAGGGTAATTTGGGTACCTACCAGGGTTGCCTGGCGATTTATAGGGCATGGCCCTGCCATTTTGCCCATGGCTTAGCCAAATTTTTTTTGAAGAAATTTCTACAGCAAAATTTTTTTGGTTGAAAATCGGAAACTCCATGGTGGCTCCCAACTCCTGTCTAATAAAATATGTAGGCGGAAGCAGATGGCGACTCACGAAGAGTAAACTCGAAGAGGGCAATGGTAGAGCAAAAGAAAGCTGGGGGCCGAGAGCACACAAAACAAGACAGCCTTGACAAAGGTCCTAAGTTGCGATAATGTGCTCTCTAAGGATTTCTACGTGTACTTATAGTACATACATCAAAATACTAGTTATTTAGACGTAGCGCAGCGTCGTAGGCACTGATAGTGCAGAGCGGGGTTCCGAGATTGTTCAGATAGCGCGTCCGTTAGGATATCGCGTTATCGACGAGTTGCCACCTGGCCAAGAGCCACCTATCGGTGTCCTCGGTCTCTTGCGAGACT
>JAKTPS010000216.1:0-19184 GCA_030556275.1 Lipomyces sp. NRRL Y-27488 | reverse complement strand
ACAAATTTAAACTTTGGGCGACCTCAGGGCACTGGCACGACAGCAATAATATAGGCTTTTATGAAGCACAAAATTTTGCGTGAACATCCCGGCCTGGCCATGCCTAAAGGAGGGCCAAAAGCAATCAAGGCAGAATTGGAAAGGGCTATTCCTATGATCTAGAAAGAATTGGAGTATTCCTACATGCAGAACCTTATTGATAGCATGCCAAAGAGGATGGCATTGGTGGTGAAGCAGAAGGGCGGGCATACAAAGTACTGACCCACAACCCAACCTGGACTTTAATTTATTGTGAACTATAATAGACATGTACTTTAGACACTTGCGGATTTAAATATATACTTTGTTTTCTGTCATATGCCGTAAATGGAGCATAATAGCGAGATTTAAGCTAGTTGGGCAAGGGGTCACGGTGGTGGGTTGAGGAATAATTTTTGCCAGGAACTGTACCTTACTTCAATCTGACACCAAACCCTCAACAGGGTCGCAATATGAATGTAAGCGACTTCTCATCTGCTGTTGACGTTTTTTTTTTCCTGATAATTGTTGAACACTTTTGAATCTACATTAAACATGGTCGAAGCTAAATGCGAAGACGCGCTCAAGGAGACGCCTGGTACTACGAGTGCGGATACACCGGCGCACGAGCCAGCTGACTTGCCGACTGTCGAGAAGACCAAAGGGGCCCGAAAGGGCGAGAAAGCTCCGAAGGGCGAGAAAGCAGGCAAGGGCGGATCTGGCAAAGGAGGTAAAGGCAGTGGCGGGCCGAATTATAACATCAATCTTGTGAACGCGGTGGACGGCCAAGTCGTGACCCGATTTCCGCCCGAGCCTAGCGGATACTTGCATATCGGCCATGCTAAGGCTGCGTTGCTGAACCAGTATTTCGCACAGATGTACCACGGCAAGCTTATTATCCGTTTCGATGACACAAACCCGAGCAAGGAGAAGGTGGGTTTCTAGATACCGCTTCGGCGTAGGCCGCCAGAGTGACTAACGTTTACATAGGTCGAATTCCAAAATGCTATTATTGAAGATCTCGAACTCCTCGGCATTAAGGGCGACGAGATCACCTACACATCGAACTACTTCCAGCAGCTGTACGACTACTGCGTGAAGATCATTACCGACGGCAAGGCGTATGCTGATGACACGCCTGTCGAGCAAATGCGATACGAGCGAACGGAAGGAATCGCGTCGAAGCACCGCGACCGCACTCCCGAAGAGAGCTTAAAAACTCTTCAATTGATGGCGGAGGGTACAGAGGAGGTATGGAACTGGCAACGTAATTTGGTGCATTCCTTGCGATTAGCTGACTTGTTGGCGCAGGGCCTCAAAAACTGTATTCGGGCAAAGATTTCGTACACAAGTCCTAACAAAGCGCTCCGGGATCCAGTCATTTTCCGTTGCAACTTGAACCCTCACCATCGCACCGGTACGACGTGGAAAATCTACCCGACGTACGATTTCGCCTGCCCGATCGTCGATTCGATCGAAGGGGTCACTCATGCTCTGCGAACTATTGAATACCGCGACCGAAATGCCCAGTACGAGTGGGTCTTGAAGGCACTTGGCCTGCGCAAGGTTTACGTCTGGGACTTCAGTCGCATGAGTTTTGTCCGTACGCTTCTCAGCAAGCGCAAGCTGCAGTGGTTTGTTGATCAGAAACTCGTGACCGGCTGGGATGACCCGCGGTTCCCCACGGTCCGCGGCGTGCGCAGGCGTGGCATGACCATCGAGGGCTTGAGGAATTTCATACTGGCTCAAGGACCGTCAAAAAACATTCTGAATTTTGAATGGAGTTTGATTTGGGCGACGAACAAGAAGGTTATTGACCCGGTCGCACCTCGGAATGTCGCCGTGGTTAAGAAAGACATGTAGGTCTATTTTTTTCTTCTTTTATTCCTCCCCTTGTTCATGCTTGGTTTTACCTTTTTTTTTTTTTGTTATCTTGAAGATGAGGTGCTGATTCGATTGCTGTAGGGTGAAAATCACGATCGAAGGAGGTCCTGCGGAGCCTTACTCTGAGGAGAAGCCCAGACACAAGAAAAACCCGGCGGTTGGCACGAAGAAGATTCTGTATAGTTCTGAGATTTACGTCGATCAGGAGGACGCGCAAACGTTCAAGGACGACGAGGAGATTACACTGATGGATTGGGGTAATGCCATCTTGAAGAGCATCCACAGGGAAGGTAACGTGGTGACAGCGATTGACGCAGTGTTGAACTTGGAAGGCGACTTCCGCAAGACCGACAAGAAAATCACATGGCTGGCGGCTACGCCTGACGCGACGCCGGTTGATCTCGTCGATTTCGACTATCTGATCACGAAGGACAAGCTCACGGAAGACGACAACGTGGCTGATTTCGTGAATCCGCATACGGAGTTTCATACGCCTGCTCTTGGTGATTTGAACGTGCGCGAGATGAAGGAGGGCGACGTTGTCCAGTTTGAACGCAAGGGCTATTATAGACTGGACAAGCCGTACTCGGCCGACTCGCCTGCGGTGTTCTTTACTATTCCTGATGGCAAGGTGGTGCAGAAATATGGAGCGAAGAAGTAGGAATGGAGTTCAACGTGGTTGAAGAGTTGGACTAAGTGGTTGATTATAAAAAATTGCCTCATGTATTAAGAAATATATACATATACACTATATATACAGACAGTACACGTCGTTCATGCTACCATCACTCCGTTGCTGCAGTCTCGGTCTTCGGACGCGCCTCCACCGTCTCCCTGGCTAGAAGCATGCCCTTTCGGTATGCTTCAATAGTGAGGGCCGAGAATGGCTTGTCTCTGTTCCGTGCCGTGGCCTTCTGGTCGAGGAATGCGTTAATACGAGAAATCGTCTCTCTCAGTTCCTGGGCAAGTTGGGCGTTCGTCTTGACGGTTTGATTGTCGGCCGGCCCGTCGGCGGACCGTTCGAGGCCCTGGAGCGTGATTTGATGATCAACCAGGCCGCGCTGGGCAGCCGCAAGGTCGTCGAAGGCAGCGCGGCCGGCCGTCTTGGAGGGAACCGCAGCTGGATAGTCGGCCCAGTGGTCGTGGAGGGCGGCGCTGTAGGTCTTGACCGCGGTCTTGTAGTGTTCGAGATACTGTGGCCGGGGCTCGGTGTCGTTCGCGCGGAGGGTTTCGACGGCGCCGAGGGCGAGGCCGGCTAAGACGACGTCGGACTTGAGCGCAGCCTCGACGGAGCCGCCGCCGATGTGCTTCAGAAGGGCGTCGATTTTGGAGATGTAGCCGAGATGCCGGCCGGTGACGTCGTTGTACACGGCAAGGGAGCGGAGCTGCTCGCGGTGCAATTGGCGGCCGACGGCGAGTCCGTAGATGTCGGGCTGGCCGACAAGGGCCCTGGCGTGGGAGTAGTGGCCCGCGAGAGTCAGTTTCTGGAACAGGTTCGCGGTCTGCCATTCCGGCATGGTGTAGAGCTTGCTTTGGTACAGTCGCTGGAGCTCGGCCTTGAGGATTTCGACCTGGTTCGGCGTGGCCGTGCGGGCAATCAGGATCGAGATGATTTGCGACGACGGCTTCTGCGGGTGCTTGTACATGTTTGCGCGCTGCTTCTCGAGGTTCGCCTGGGCAATAACTTCCGGCGTGAGCGCCTTGCCGAGGGAGGAGCGCAGCAGGGCCTCCTGCGACGCCCTCGAGTTGACCTTCTTCTTTGGCGGGACCTTCTTGATGGTTTTCTTCTGCAGGCGCTGGAGCGCGCCGCGGAACGTGGTCGTGTCCTGGAGGAACTCGAGCTTTTTGGCGGCGGCGGCGGCGGCGGCGGCGGCGGTGGTCGTGGTTCGGCGGCGGACGGCGGTGCTGAACATGCGCGCGGCGGACGCGACGGCGAGCGGGCCGCGCCGCCGGAGCGGGCACAGCTGTTGCACTTGCACGGGCATTGCGGTGTGGTCGTCGCGGGGGTTTTGTTGTTGGTGGTGAAGGTGGTGGTGGTCGAGGAGCGCCGAGTGTCGAAATATTTCTCCAGTCCCGGAGGAGGACGAACCTGCGGCGGACCGCGGCGCTGTCCTGGGTGCGCCTGCACCTGCCGGCTTTGCTGGGCGCGGCCTTGTCTCGGGCCCGGCGCATTGCACCCAGGTTTGGCGGCCGCGGCTCGTCCACAGCACCGCCCAGGACGGCCCAGGACGGCCCAGGACGGCCCAGGACTCCCCGGGAGCAGCCGGCCGCTTGCGCCGGACGCGGGCGACCAAAAGATCTCCGCCGTGCGTGCCATACGGGCGCCTTGTCGACAGCGGGAAGGGGGGTGGGGGAGAAGGCGGCCCCCGGCACATGGTGCCCAGGATAGTGAAATTGCGGCTTCCCACGCTGGCTCCCACTAAACTGGTGCTCGTGTGCCGCGGGCGAGGCCTCTGCTGGTGAGGCTCAGCACCGCGTCCTCCTCCTCCTGGCCAAGCTCCGCCCCTTAAAAATACCCTCCCCCTTCTTTCGTCCTTCGTGCCTGCAACCGCCGCCCTTTCCCGCCGGACTATACATTATTGCCGTCCTACGTGAACAAATGAGCGCGCCGAATACGCAGATTGGCATTGCCACGCTGCCAGAGCAGAGGTAGGTCACCCGCGCGCGGGGCTGCAGCGACGCGTCAAAAAAGACGCGTCCTGTGCCCTTTTCGTTGTTGCCGTTGTTCTGTGCTGACCGCGTTCCGCCTTTAACCAGGCGCAAGATTGTGCTCAAGCGCGGCGCGGCGTTCACGCTCATGGTCTGCGGCGAGTCCGGCCTAGGTACGGCAAGGGGGTTGTCCTTTTCTCGAGACAATGAAATATGCGCTGACGCGGAAACTGTGACACGCAGGGAAAACGACATTCATCAACACGCTCTTCTCCACGACGATCAAGAACTACGCGGACAAGCTCCGCCGGCACGCGAAGCAGACCAGCAAGACGGTCGAGATCGAGATCACGCGGGCGGAGCTCGAGGAGCGCGGATTCAAGGTCCGGCTGACCGTGATCGACACGCCCGGGTTCGGCGACTACGTAAACAACAAGGACGCGTGGACGCCGATAGCGGAGTTTTTGGACGACCAGCACGAGAGCTACATGGTGCAGGAGCAGCAGCCCCATCGGGAGGAGAAGGTCGACATGCGCGTGCATGCCTGTCTGTACTTCATTCGGCCCACCGGCCACACCCTCAAGCCGCTGGACGTCGAGGTCATGAAGAGACTGTCGACCCGCGTTAATTTGATTCCTGTCATTGCGAAGGCGGACACGCTGTCAGCGACTGAGCTGCTGCAGTTCAAAGAGAGGGCATGCTGCTTTGAGCCATTGCTCGTGTTAATCAAAAGTCGCTAACATTGTTCTGCAGATCCGCGAGGTGATTGACGTTCAGGGCATCAGCGTCTACTGCCCCCCGATCGAGGAGGACGATGTCAAGGCTGCAGATATCGCCCGAGACCTGACTGTATGTCTTGTTGCTATCTTCTTGTGCGGGATGTTTTGTCTGCTGACCTGCTAAAATCTAGGCGACAATGCCGTACTCGGTCATCGGCTCCGAAACCGACGTCGAGACCGGCGACGGCCGCGTCGTCAAGGGCCGCCAGTACCTGTGGGGCGTGGCCGAGGTCGAGAACGAGCAGCACTGCGACTTTGCCAAGCTGCGGAACCTGCTGATCCGCACGCACATGCTCGACCTCGTGTTCTCGACCGAGGAGACCCACTACGAGGCCTACCGCACCCAGCAGATGGAGACGCGCAAGTTCGGCGAGGCGCGGCCACGGAAGCTGGACAATCCCAGGTTCAAGGAGGAGGAAGAGGCGCTCAAGAAGCGGTTCACGGAGCAAGTCAAGAGCGAGGAGAAGAGGTTCAGGCAGTGGGAGCAACGCCTCATTGCCGAGCGCGACAGACTGAACAAGGATCTCGAAAACCTACATGACACGTATGCTTTGTCCTTTTTCTTTTTTTTTTTTTTGATATTAATCGAAAGACTAACAATGGTGCGTAGAATCCGCGCGTCGCAAGAAAAGTTCGAAGCGATGAGCTCCGTCGGACGAAAACGCTGAGGTGGTCGGTAGACGAGATGCGCGGTGTTGAAGTATAAGGCAAATTTGTTTTGATGTTGTTATTTGTTCTTTTTTTTCTGCGTTTTGTTTGATGCTGCTGTTTTTGTGGTACATACAATGGGAAACAGGTGCGGTCTTGCTATTGACAGAGAACGGTCGTCTGGATATACATATACATATAATATAGTTATGCTTTACTAAAGTCGTCGGACGTAAACAAATGGGCATGATTCTATTTTACAAAGATCGTGGGGCGTAAAGGATTCAAGCGAGAGCGACGTCTAGACGAAGCCTTTGCGGGCTGGAGGACGAGAGAGGAAGGATTAGCAATCAGGATCCAGTATGTAAAGAAATAAAAAAAAAAAAAAGGAAGACCCACATCCGGTGAAAAAGTACTGGACGACGGCGACCTGACACAGCGCCATGGCGACGATGGCGAGCCCCTCGACGACGGAGAAGTAGAAGATGCGGGACTCCGTGGACTCGACCGTGGCAAAGTTGCGGTTCTCGCGTGTCCGGAAGTACTTTTGCGAGCGCGAGATCGACGTGAGCTTGCCCGACAGCGAGTGTATGCTGTTTTCGATCAGCGACGCCTCCTGCTCGTCGCCGCCGGCCTTCTTGACCGGCAGCTCGGCCCGGTCCTCGTTCTCGACCGCGATCTCAAAGTCGACGAGCTTTTCGGCGAACGTGGACATCTCGTTGAGGAAGCAGAACTTGTACTCGCCGATCTCGTTCGCGGTGAATACAAAGTCGCCCTGGCGCTCCTTTTCGCCCTCGACGATGACCTTCAGGCTCGGCGCGGTCACGGCGTAGTCGATGTCGAACGCGCCGCCGCTTTGCACCTGTCGTGCGATTGCGTCGGCGGTTAGTGAGAGCTCGGCAAGAGCAGCAGCCAAGACAGGGCATTTCAACTAACAGCAAAGTAGAAGGCGACCTTGAGGCCGGTCTTGTTGATGAGGGCAAAGAAGCATGCGCGCTCGTTGGCGGACACGCTGTACGTGAGCGCGGTGGCTGTTGCTGCCCGGGGCGCCGCGGCCAGCAGGGCGGTCAGGACAAGCAGGAGCGACGGGAGCATGGAGCGCATGGCGGGCCGCGGGTGTCGGGGAGTTGGAGGGGGATGGGGTTTGCTATATACGAGGAGAGGGAGGGAGTTTGCGACGTGTTGTGTGTTTCCCCAATTTGAGAGTGCGTCTCAAGTGTCACTGTGCGTGACGCGGCGCACGCAGCCCGTCCCGGCCACCTCTTATCGCGAATCTCACGACCCGCACGGCGACTGGCCGGTCCGGTCCGGCGGTCAATTGGCCAGGACGGGGCTGCTAGAGGTGCCCGCAGGTGCACGGAACGGAGCAGACAGGCAGTCGGGCGGAAGAAAAGTCGCTGGTTGATAGCGACACATAAGCAATAACCAATTGGGATAACGTCAAGGGTTGTGCTGCCCAATTAATAATGCCCTTTATCAAAATCCCATATATAAGTTGAACCTCCTCCGACTTGCAACCTCCAACTTCCCCATTTCCCTCGTCCATACAGCACCCAAACATCGCAATGGCCGCCGCTGTCGCAAAGCTCATCCCCCCGAAGCCCATCACGCTCTACGCGTCCAACACGTACGTCCTTCTCCGTGCTCTTATCGCTCAATGCAAAGTACACACAAACTGACCTTCTTCCTCCACTCAGCTGTCCGTGGGCCGCGCGCACCTGGATTGCCTTGGCCCAGGCCAACGTCGAGTTCGAGTACGTCGAAATCGACCTCAAGAACAAGCCGGACTGGTTCCTCAAGGAGATCAACCCCGGCGGTGCGTCCGTCCCTCGCGCCGGCTTGGTGCTCCTTCATATGTTCTCTGCTGACCAACCGCCCTCCACAGGCAAGGTCCCCACGCTCAAGTACGGCGACGACATCATCATCGAGAGCGCCATCACCACCGAGGTCAGTTGCTCTTCCTTGTGAACTGGACTACCCGGGCTCAGCTAACTTCGTCCCTCAGTTCGTCGCGGACTTGTTCCCTGAAGGTAACCACTCTCTACCACCTCCAGCAACCCCTCCACCGACGGACTGCTGCTAACCGTTCCGTCCAACCCACAAACAGCAAAGCTCCAGGCCAGCGACCCGTTCGTGCGCGCCCAGTCCAGACTCTTGGCCGACCGCTTCTTTGAGCTCGTCTTTGGCATCTACCGCGAGGTTCTCTTCGCCAGCAAGCCCGAGTCCTTGTTCAAGCTCTTGGACGCCGTCGAGAAGCTCGAACCCTACCTGCTCGACGCGAAGCCGTTCTTTGGTGGATCCGACCACCCGTTGCTCCGTATGCCAATCTCCCACTGCCCCTTCTTTTCCTCGGTCCTGTTGCTGCACGGCAGATTCTGACATGCACTTGCATCCTTCCAGCCGAGATCTTGGTTGCGCCGTTTGTTAGCCGCGTATGTTTATTAGTCCCTCAATGAATTGTTCTCGACGTGCACTATCAATTCTAACCGTGACCGTCAGCTCTATGTGATCCTCGAGTCTGAGAAAGCCCCCAAGGAGATCATCACCGCGCTCGCCACGTACGTTTCGCCTCTTTGTCTTCGCTGCTGTTGTCCAAGCCATCTAACCAACTTTGCTCTTCTCTCTTTCAGTGATCCCAAATATAGCGTAAGCTGCCTAGCCTTCTGTCCGCCGCATCTCGCCATATTCTAACAGCTTTGACAGAAATTCAACACCTGGGCTACCAACTTGATTGCTTCCCCTGGCGTCAAGGAGACATTCGACAAGGCGCCTGTAAGCATCTTCCATATTCACTTGACAACATTGCTCTTTTTTTATAACTGACAATATTAATCCAACCAAAGAACTACGCCTGGATCGCCGAGCGCCTTGGATGGACGGAATAGCTCCCACCTCGCACTCGACTGTGACAGAGGCCGGTCACCCTCCCCCACTCTATGCTCTTTGTGACATCCTTGTAATACACTGAAAAGTGGGTGTACGATTAAAATAAAAATATAAAAATATAAAAAAACTATACGCTCACAAATAAACAAATGCCATCCTGTAGTCTTATTTGTCCCCAGGAAAAAAAAAAAAGAAATATGCGATTTTTGAAAGTAATCACCGACCCAGAGAACAGCAATGAGACCCAAAAAAAATTGACAAACCCCGCACGACGGAATAATTAAGTTTTTACAGTATATTTACAAGAAAAAAGGAAAGAGAATACCATATATACCAAGCGAAAAGTGAATTACATAATCGTAGCAAAACACCGACTATCATCCTGGACTTAGCGGTCCGACGGACGGCAGCGGCATCGCCGCGTTCACGCCGGCCCGCATCAGGCCCGCGGTCGTCTTCTGCTCCTCGTTCCACGACAGGCACGCGGCGATGAGCTGCAGGACCTCGAACCGCTTCGTGTCGCTGCGCGGCAGGCTCAGGAACGACAGCAGCAGGTTCGTGATCAGCTGCCGGTCGACGTTTTCCTCCGGCCCGCCGCTCTTCAGCACCCGGAGCGCTTTTGTCAGGTGTTCGTTCAGGATGACGGCTGTTGGCGTTGTTGTCAGACGTGCTCGTTTAAATCCAACCAAACAATTCAATCACACTGTGCATGTACATACCTTCATGCCGCAGTTTGCCTATCAGCAAAGTCTTTTCCTTGACCTCCCTCTCGAACGGCCGCATCTGCTCCAGATCCTTTGTAGCAGATGCCAGGTCGCGGCCTAACCGCTCCGCGTCGTCCGACAGCTTGTTCTTCGCGTCCGTCAGCTCGTCAATCTGCCCCTGCATCTTCTCGACCACGTCATGCAGCTCCGTCTGTCGTTCCCGTTGTAGATCCTCGATCGCACGCCGCAGACCCGCCGCAATCTTCGACGCCTGATCGTTCTGCGCCTGCAGCGCCTCGCGCAGCGACTTGTGGCCCTTGACCTGCTCGTCCAGCTCGGAAGCGCGCTCGGCCGTCGCCAGCCGCATTGTCTTCTCCTCGGTCGCGATGACCTTCCAGTCGTCTGCCGACCGCTGCGCGTCCTGCAGCTGCTTCTGCAGTCGCTGGTCGCGCGCGACGAGGTCGCCGCGCTCCTTGATCCACGCGTCCTGGGACGAGAGCGAGGACTGGCGGAAGAGTGCGAGCTCCTTCGACAGCTTGTCGGCTTCGTCCGACGCCGTGATGACTTCTTGCTGCAGCGTCGTGACCGTGTCGGAAAGCGACTTGTTCTTCTGCTCTAGGTATTCGATGTTTGTCTTTTGCCGCGCAATCTCCTCCTGCAGACAAATAAAACCCGGCATGTTAGCCACGAGAACCCGACCAAAAAACAACCTTCTCTCAGTCACTCACCGAGTCCGTCTTGAGCCGGTCGCCCAGATTCGACCGTATATGCGACACTTTGCCCAGCAGGCTCTTGTATTGATTTTCGAACGACAGCCTGTCCTTCTCGGCCTTTGCTATCCGCTCCTGCATCTCGGCCTTCTCCTTGTCGTTCTTGTCCCGATCCTCGCTCGCCGCTGCCGTCAGGGCCGCAATCTGCGCCAGCAGCGCGTCCTTCTCGGTCGTGGATTCGTCCGCGGCGGCCGGCGCCTCGATCGCACCCGCCGCCTCGTCCGCAGCCGTATCGTCGCCGTCACCGGCGTCGCCGCCATCCGCGACGGTCGTCGTCGTCGTCGAGGCCGACGACGAGGACGACGTCGACTCGTCCTCGGCGGCGCTCTTGTCAGACTCGTCCGACGCGGTCTTTATCGTCTCCGTCGACCGCCGTGGATCGTCTTCGTCCGCGACGACCATTCTCGCTCTCAGATTTTGTCCGCGGTGCCAGGCGGGATTGAAGCAGGAGACGGGGTAGGAGGCCCAGTGCGTACGGGAGTCTGTAAATTGCGATTGCGAGAGAGCGCGTGGTGTAAATGTGGTCTTCGGGCTTGTGGGTTGCAATATATATGGCTTCTGCCTTAGCGGGCAAGGACGAAGCTACACAAAAATCACGTGCACTGAATCTTGAATGCGTCCACACACAAGAAACTCTCGATCTTTTTGCCTAAATATCAAGCAAGCGCAAAATACCTTATTACAAAAGACACAGGTAATAGAAGACAAGAGTCCTGAGTCCGGTCTCCGACTCGGACCTCCTCCTTGCCGAATAAGCCGGCGCGTGCGCGCCTCCAAGTTCTCCCGGCCCTCTTCCCGCACTGGCGCCAACGCAACAAAAGGACAACCAAGGTAAAAGAAAATGAAACAGCATTTATGCACAAGATCAAAACACTTTCAAAGCAGTAAAATGACAAATCCAAAGCAAAAAAGAAAAAATTTAACACGCAAGCCAGCCTTCCCGTTCATTCGATCCAAATTGACGACCAGGCAGTGTCCAAATATATAGTGCACGGATTGGCTGCAGTAATTGTAAGGGGGAAATGGTGTCGACGGTGAACCAAAATACAATGTACCCGGGCTCCGGCTGCAGCAAAAACTACTCGTCGGCTTCTTCCATTTCGACTCGCAGCTCATGGCAGAGGTCAAAACACTAGATATCAGGTTAGCATCGTCCCCAGCATCGCATTCCAGTCCCCACAAAAATAAATATTGAATCATACCTCAGCCAGTAAGGCACTGCAGTCAACGAGTTAGCAATGAAGATTTATTATCAGAATCACATATACAGCACAGAATATACGCACTTGAGAAGCCCCTGGCCCTCAGGAATAGCATCTGCGATCATGAACTTGCCGTCCACCCGCATATTGTCGATCGAGGCAAGCTTCATCTGGTATGGATATAGTTCTCGCGTTGACGACAGTCCGCCCATGCGCTTCACCTCCATCAGACATCGGCGGACCGTGCTCAGCTGGTTTTGGATCGGCATTAGAGCTGCGCATCGAGTGTCAGCAGGTTTGTTTTGCAATTGACAATAACTAAAGATAAGTCAGACTCACCCTCGGAAACCGGCTCACTCGAGACCAGCAGGCGATATATCAAAGCGTAGCACCGGCGCAGCAAATATAGTAGTACCTAGTGCGCGCAGGCTTTATTAGTACATACTCAACAGGCTTCGCCAGGTCCACTCCAATTATGGGATACACACCGCTTGTCCTTCGGGCGCGTTGCCACTTTCATCCAAAAACGAGCCATTCACTCTCATATCATCAATAGACTGTAGTTTCTGCTGGTAGTTGTATAGATCTGTCTCCCGCAGCGTCCATCGGTGAGTGAGCATCATGCTTTCGAGCTGGTTCTTCATTTCTAACAACTGATCATACAGCGGCCGCAGGCTGGAAGCAACAAGATCGCTCCGGGCAATAAAGTCGTTCAGTACGTTGTGGCACTCCTCGAGCAAGCCGTTCAGCACGCTCTGGCCGTCGGGAATGTTGCCGTCCGGTGAGAGGAAGCTGCCGTCGACACGGATGCTCTCAATCTGGCGCAGCTCCTCCTGGAGTTCTTTTAGCTCCGGCATGGAAAGCTTTGGACGCGATCCAACCGACATGATCTGCCGTCGGATGGTCACTAGCTTTTGATAGATCGGAGCAAGTCTGCAGAGTGGTAAAACGAAGGTTAGACCGCTTTAGCCGTGTGGAGGGGCGCATTGTTGATAACTCACTCTGGGGAAACCACTGAAAGCGAATCTTGAAGCTCCTTTAGGTTGGATTCTGCAGCGAGGAAAACGAATCGATGAGTAACAGAGTAGAATGGACCAAGAAGAAAATCAGAATGAACTGAACGCACCGCAAATGGCCAATTTTGCGCGAATAAGCTGAATGACCTGTTCAGATTCGGACACGGCGTCACGGTCGATGATGCCTTTGATCTCATCTAGCCGATCGGCTATGGGCTTCAGGTCCGGCGCAGAATACACTCTGCTTTCCTTCAAGTGATCGAGAAGCCGCTGAATTTGAGACCGGGTCAGTCGCTATTTCCCACACCTGTTGGCCATGAAGGCACAATTCACACTGACCTTGACAGTAGCAAGCGAGGCGTAAGTCGCCGGCGCCGCTCGAGTGAGGCCGACGGTGAGGAAGGACAGGGAGAGCAACTGGAAGACGTCGTCGAGCACGACATCGACCCTGTTGTGCTCGTGTACGAGGTGCGGATCTTCGCGGATCCGGTTGATCTTACGGACCTGTTCGAGGAGCTGCTCGTAGACGGCGGACACATCGCTGGACTTGAGGTAGGTCGACCGATCCCGCTTGAGCACGGACAGCCGCTCGCGGATGGCGATGAGGCGCTGGACGATCTCCTGCTCGTTCGCAGGCACGGCGGAGGCGGACTGCAGGGCGTGAGACGTGCTCATGGCTGCGGGCGTGTGGATCGTGGGGAACTGCTGTGGGTTGATGTTGATGTTGATGTTGACATTACGATCTCGCGATATTTACACTATGGTCTGAGCCCTATCGCAACCCTAGCCCCCCGAGACTCGGGTTTATATCAACAAATATAATATCCGATGGTCCATTAGGGTTGCTGCCCTGAAAAACCACCGGTTCGGCTTTTCTTTGTTAGGCGCGCGCGTCTTGCGAGGCCGATATCTCGGGCTGCGGGCCTCGCGGCATCAAAAATCGACGTAAATTTTTGCGCCGGCATGCGCTCTCTGGGACGCCATGCTCGGCTTATTTTTCGCGGCCCTGCTGCGGGAGGAGAAGCGGTTGAACCATTCTGCGAAGGCATCGTGAACCGCCTTCAGTGCCGCTGCATGGATTCATGAACGAAGGCATCGTGAACCGCCTGCAGTGCCGCTGCATGCAAAATTTCCCGCCGGTTTTTCCGACTACTTTATATGCTCCACAAGCCAACTGCCGGTTCGCAAATAAGCACTGTCAATAAAGAGACCTCGCCGTCTTCTGAGTCCATTTTCTTTCTCTTTCAGTTTCGTCAAAATGAATGCTGACATTATCTCCGCCCAATTTTTGGGCCTGGTTGATATTCCAGTTCGAACTGGTCTGGCAAATTATCCCAGTCTTCCGACGCAATGTTCTTCGAATTTCAATCTCGCCGCAAACGACATTGTCAATCACGGACGTTTAGACACTCTTGCTTGGACTGACCGCGGCCTGCTTCAATTTCCTCCAACTTTTCGCCCCATCATTTGTGTAATTTATGGTACTGTTATTAGCAAAGTCTTATGGGCTTCTTCGCCTGCGACTCGCTGCTATATTCGTTTGGCTGTTGGTCAGCAGACCGTTGACACAGTTCATGAGCTCTTCGTTATCGACCCAAATTTGTGGTTCACGTTTTGCGAGCAAACCTGGTTTGAAGCAACTATCGACAGTTCACATCCGTTTAGCGCAATTCACGACCGCCGCGCACAACCGATGTGTCCCCGTCTTCTGGATGCCGACGATGTGCATGTCGGAGATGCTGTCGCCATCCGATGTCGCATAATCAGATGGGAAAATGAAGCCAATGTTCCGATAGCTGACGCCTTCTTGCGTGACATCTACCTTCTTCCGAACCATTAGTTTGTTCGGCCAGTTTAAATTATTATTGCCGGTTATGTTGTATGTACTGTTTGTCGTATGTGCTATTTTGCCTTTACTTTTGTTCAATCCATTTTTTTGGTCTTTTAAACCCCAATCCTTTCAACTTTAAAATTTTCTCGCGTCATACCAATCTCTACTCATTTAAAAGACGAAACAAAACTCTTGCGCCTGTAATCCAGTTTTCCCGCTGATCTGTTTTCCTGCTATATGCTGGTTGTGACATCATGGCAGAACGAGATCTTCCAGCCCATCCGATCCGCGCGCATCGCGTTGGCCACGACAATCTTCCCTCGCAATCTGCATTGCGTCATGATCTCGCCGAAAACGAGATTAATCATCTTTGCGGAATGGGTAATGTTGTGTGGACTGATCGCGGTTTGATGCAGTTCCCCATACGGCTGTGCCCCATGTATAACATCATTTGCGGCACTATTGCCGGCGCTGCCTTATTTCCGCCGTTGACTCTTTCACACTGTTACCTTGGTTTGACGGTAGATCGCGCAACCAGTTTCGCAATCGCCACTCTCTTCCAAGGGGATCGCTTTTTGATTGTCAGGTTTTTGCATGGAAATTTGTTTGAACCGGTCGTTTCTCATCGTTTTACTGGAGTCCATGACCGGCGCGCTCTTTCGATGCGGCCAATTGCTCTGCAACTTACGGATCTCCACATTGGAGACGTCGTGGCCATTCAATGTCGTATAACGAGACATCAAATCGGAAACCGGTTGCCGATTGCTGACGCTCATTTGCACGCGATCTTTCTTCTTGATAGTCACAAGTCATAAATCAAAACACAATAAATATTTTTTCATATTTCAATTGTCCACAAATACTGGTATGATAGGTTTTTTTGTTTTTGCCACCCTCCATTTGTTTGATCATGGTTTGGCTCTGAGGCTTTCTGGTTGCCCCGTTGTGATTGGTGTCATCAGTGGGTGGGTGTGACGTAATAATATCCGACATGAACCTTCGACTAATGCGCTTTCTGCAGTCAATAAAAAGACTGCTTGCGCGCACTTTTTTCAAAAGATGTGTTGTTTAATATTTTTTTGCTACGTTTTTGTTATATTCCCAGTGAAATGTCAGGCTCCGGTGTTCATACTCGATCTTCCCACCGCGGGGGGGCTGCTCATTTTGCGCAGGGGGACGACAACGTGTCGCTCGCGTCGTACCTTAACGCCAGTAACAATGTCGTTCAACTGGCTTCAAGTCAGGCGACAACGTGGACCGATAAGGGCCTAATGGAATCGTCCAATTTGGATTCCTTTGCGAGTGTTCTTATTGTGGGGAATATTATTGCCAGAAATCTGACGCCTCCAGTAATTTATCCTTCCTACTACATTCGTCTTTCCATTGACGATGCGACCGCCGAGGCGCTCGATCAATTGATCGCCGCCCATGACCGTGACATGCGTCTGCCGTTTTCTGCGACCGAAAAGTTCGTGGTGGCGAAAGTCAATTTGCCCACTACAAATACTTCGGCTCTCGAACCGTTTTCCGACATCCGCGACCGCCGCCAAGCGTCTACTGCGGCTGACAATCTTACAGATGTGGATCTGCATACCGGTGATATTGTCGGGATTGGTTGTCATGCGACACGATACCGCCCCCCTCGCGCAACAGTTTCAGGCGTGACTTTCCATCTTCGCAGTATTGATGTTCTGGGTGAATCGCAAAATGTGTACCCCGTTGGACCTGTTGATCCAATTCCATGAGAGACATTGTATTTCCTCCATCTTTTATTGTACACTTTATATGTCGGCTTTATAATTATACTTCTGTCTACGCTCTACTTTCAGATGGTAGTTGTCCCTGCATTAAATGTCTTCCAAATTGCGTGTTAATCACCTTTAGCAGCCATCAAAAGTTGTGACGTAATTTCGTGTCAGCTGACGACACCAACCTTCCATGTTTAATAAAACCCGACTTTCCCTCATCTTGCAACCGACTTTGGTTAACATACCTTTCCACCAACATGCCGGCATTGATTTTAAGTCAACCGCTAGCCCATTACAGTTGTGCGCTAAACAATGTTCTCAATTTGGCTTCGACTGACGCGACCATGTGGACGGATCACGCCCTCATGCTGGCTTCAGACACGACCACGTATGCCGACATAATAATTGTCGGCCGGATCGTTGAGCGCTGTTTGACTCCCCCGCTGAACCATCCATTTTTCTATGTTTGCCTGTCCATTGACGATGTCACGGTCGACGCGTTGCAACGCCTTTTCCCCACAGACACGTACGATCCGTTTTGGCCGTTTTTCGTCGCAGATAAGACCGTGTTGGCACTTCATCTTTTGCCTCACGCAAGTGGCCCCGCCGTCACCCCATTTTCGCCTATTCGCGACCGCCGTTCTTTGGTTGGACCAAATGTCGACCTCGCGAACGCCGACTTGCATGTCAACGACACAGTCGCATTGGGTTGTTCTGCGATCAAACATCATACGCACCGCGATACCCCTGCCTACAAAATTCTTTTCCAATTGCGTAATATTGATTTACTAGCAAGTGCTCAAATTTAAAATTTGTGTCTCAGTCTTTATAGTCTATATGTATTTAAAATGTGTCTCTCAATCTTTGTGGTCAACGAAATATTTATTGTTCCTTTGCTTCATACATTCTTTCACTTAAAACCCCCAATTTCCGTAATTAGTCCCCCAGTTCTGTGTCGGCAACTGTTTCAATTGTGTACATACAAAATGTTTTTTTGGACTTTTCCTACCGCGTGACTGCTTTTTCAGAACACACTACACAGCAAATTTTTTTGCCTTTTGCCACCCCCAACAGCTGTATATTTTCAACCTCTTTTGTTCACTGTCTTGCTTCAACTCCAGTTCATACCTGCGTTATAAATTTCCTGCCTCGACTGTCGGCACATTATTTTTGTCAAATTCTTTCGGCATTACTTTTTTGTTGTCAATTTTTGTTCACCAATTTTTTGTGGGAAACATTTGTAGTGGTTTTCATGTTTGTCTAATTTTCAGTGGTATTCTGGTAGCATACCGCAATTTCTCTTGGCTTGCACGACAAACATTTTCGACATGCCTCGCGTTCCCAATCACGCACGAGTTTCTCAAACTCGCCGAGCACGTTTGCCTAGATTAAATGTTGTGTTGGACCACATTCAGTTGCCGCCTCGGCCTCATGATTCCGATGAGCCGCATCAGCCGCATCATTCTTCTCAGCCACCTGTTCCTGATGACTTGGAAATATTTGACGATGATCCTCACGATCAGCCAGAACCTGGCAATCAATTTGCACATCATTTCCTCCCACATAGTGCTGCAATATATTATGCCCCCACAATGGACAGTCTTCCTTTAAGGTCATTGCATGTCAATATTGCCCGAGAGCCACTGCAACCAAATGTTGACTATCGTTCAATTTTTGGGGAATGCATTATTCCATGCAACCATTGCGGTGCTCTGCATTGGGTTGACGAGCGACGATCAACTTCTTCAACAACAAATCCTCAATTCAGTTGCTGTTTCAATGGTTCTGTTCAGGTATGGTTCAGCCCTATAACATGGTATCATACTTTTTTCTGTTCCTAACAATTTTTAGCTTCCGCCACCTCCTGACTACCCCGAACAACTATCACGGCTTCTTTCTGAGACCATTAATGGCAAGCGAACCCAAATTACTGGGCATTTCCATGATCATGTTCGACACTATAATAATGCCTTTGCCTTTTGCTCTTTAGGTGTGTCTTATTTTTTCTCAAATAATTTCCCCTGTACTCACATCTATCATGCAGGTACTGATGTCCTTGCTGCTGACCATCAAATGCGAGGACCTTACACTTTCATTGCTCATGGTCAACTGTACCACCTCATTGGCAATTTGCATGCAACTGGAGGTCGACCACCTTCCTTTGCACAAATTTATATTTTTGATGGCAATGATGAACAATTGCGCCACCGTGCCCTGGCTTATCAAAATTTGAATGATGACATTCTCCGCATCATCCAACACACTCTTCATGATCATCACCCATTTATCCAGTCATTGCAATCTAATGCTGAAAGACTCCGTGGTCATGAATGCCTTCATTTTTCTCTTGGCATTGTGGAATCTCCTACGACAGATCCTCGCATTTACAATCGACCAACAGCAAACGAAGTTGCCGCGCTTATCCCAACTTCTGGTCATGGCTCATATGGCCAACGGCATATCATGATTCAGAATCATGATGGTAGTCTGCATCGTATCAATGAGCAGACCCCACAGTACCTCACACTCCGATATCCTCTACTCTATCCCAATGGTGAACTCGGCTGGCAGCCCAACTTCCCTTTAAGAGGAAGACCTTGGGTCCCAAATAACGTGTTCCATGCACATGATGACAATGAACAGCAAGATGACGAATTTGACAACCTGCCCCGAGGTCGACATGGATCAACGCGAGTCACTTTCCAACAGTGGTGGAATTATCATCTCCAAATTCGCAACCCAATATCTCCACAACTGCTTGGAGGAAGGCTTTTTCATGAATTGGTTGTTGATGCATATGCATCAATTTCTGCATCCCGTCTCAATTGGCTCCGACTGAATCAAAAAAACCTTCGAGTGGCCCAATACCAAGGATTACTTGATGCGCTTGGTGAAAATGATCATGTTACTGGCCAAAACATTGGCCAAAATGTCATTCTGCCAGCAAGTTTCACTGGTTCACCTCGACAAATGCGCAATGCGTATTTGGATGCCATGGCTTTAGCCCGACATTTTGGCTCTCCTGATTTCTTTATCACTTTCACTTGCA
>JAKTPS010000215.1:0-19405 GCA_030556275.1 Lipomyces sp. NRRL Y-27488 | reverse complement strand
TGAATATTGGGACACAACTCCCAACCACCAAAAGTCTAATGGCATCACGAGTTAGCAATATGAGGATTAGGGTAAACAACGCTCTAGCAAGCTCTACAATGTTCTAGGATATTCTACAGAGTGTACTACTTTATTCTAGAACTATCTAAATGACTCCACTGCTCAGATGACACGCAAGTGAACCTTGATTTCTCACAGTTTTTGCAATTCTCAACCGTTGGCGGGTGATTCCCCGAATGTTGCGGCACTTTTAGCCGCAGAACGTCAAAGTCGCGACGAAGAATGCAAGAGTCGCGATGAACTTTTTGCGACAGAACTCCAAAGTCACGATGAACTTCTTGCGGCAGAACGCCGAAGTCGCGATGAAGAACGCAAGCATTACGAAGAACTTTTTGCGGCACAAGGTCAAAGTCGCGATGAAGAACGCGACAAAGAACGTCAAAGTCACAAAGAAGAAGAACGCATACTTCAACAAGAGAAAGAAGAGCGCTTGACTGACGAGGTCAAAGAACTTATTGGCAAAAGCATAACACTAGAGGTATGCTTGGATTTGCTTGGATTTGCCCCTTTGTTTGTCTTTAATATTAATGCTGCAGAACAGGCTGTGGGAGTAAAGCTCTTGGAAAAGACGTTGGAACTGGAATATAGGTTGAACCTCCAAGGGGCTATCAGTATTGTACAAGTTTCATTACATTATGCTGTTCAACTTTTTAATCATACCTGACATAATATCATACTGTTCTAGAAATCGTGGCTTTTCGTGGGCTTGCCATGGGCTTGGCTAAGATTGGTGACTCCATTCAGAATAAGATCAATGCTTTAGTGGCAACACCAGAATGCCAAAAAATTCTCAAGCAAGTAGTGGCAGAGCGACATCTTGATGAGGAGCAGGTGCAGCTGTCATTGAGGCACATCTATTGCAGGTTGCCCCAGTATGAGGATCCAAGCTGGTATCCTGTCGTTATTCAAGAAGATGCTTTAGCATCAAATGACGTTGGTGCGCTCATTGTTCTTTTCACATTTCAGGACAAGTGGGTGAATGCTTTTATGTGGATGGTTGTTAAAAACGAACTGGAAAGGCCCAAGTAATGGGTAATGAGGATCTACCATCAACACCTCAGCTGCGACTGTCACTGAAACATATATATTTCAGTTTGTCCAAACATGTGCAGTGACATAGAACAATGATCACGCCAAGATCATTCGGTGCAAAATCGTCCTCTCGAATCATCACAGGATTCCAGGTGGAATCCTTTTACATGGAGGGTGGAGCCACGTTCACAACGGGAGTGATTTTGTGCTGATTTTATCAAGATTGTATTATCAAGATTGTATTATCAAGATTGTATTTTTAGATGGCTTTGCTTTTAGTTTGATGCTTCATGGATTTCTATAATATCACTTTATAAAAACTCATATCTGGCCTATCCAGGCTTTGCTGTTCTAAGTTCCAGAAGCACATTAAACCAATCTAGTATGTATATACAAATAGACAAGCAAGAGCCATTTGCCAAACACAAATATCAAAGAAAATCGGGTATAACCATAGAGCAGAAATGTGATGTTGCACATGTCTTGCTGGAGCTGCGGAAGCAGTCCGCCTCTCATTGCTCAGATCATGCAGGACTGGTATCTGTTTTCACCTTTGTGAAAAGGAAAGCGCAGCAGCTCGCGTCATGTTATGGTAGATTGGGGCCAATAATTACTTCAGGACAACCTCCCCACTTCGCAACTGTCTCTCCAACATGGCCATCCCCAGCAGCTTCCACAATGTCCGCAACAGCGACGGTTCCCGCATCGCGTCAGGGCGTGTGTCGCCGTCTGCCGTGAGCGAAGAGGACGAACTCAAGGACAACGATGCCGACGTCGGACCGGCAGCGCCACGGCCACGGAGTCGCCGGCGGCAGCTTGCGGCCTCGGTCAGGTCATCCACGTCGTCGTCACTTCTCGCCGAGTCCGCGCGCGATCGCGCGTCAATCGGCTCACCGCAACCATTGCCACAGTCGCCGTTGCTGTCCCCGTCGCGGGCGCAGTCCCCGTCGCAGTCGCCGCCGTCAGCATCGCCCCAGGAGACGATTCCCGAGGAAGACAGGCCCGAGGAGCGCGTCACGCTTGCCGCGTCTGTAGTCCTCATGGCGCTTCCGCGGGATGCTTCCGGCGCGCTCGCGAAGTACGCCGCGCCGGACGCGACGAAGGTCGGCATCAAGTTCCGCCCGATCGGGTCCGCGCCGAAGCTCACCCACCCTGTCGCAAAGATCTCGGGCTCCCAGACCTTCGGCGCGGTCGTGCGGTTCCTGAAGCGGCAGCTCAAGGCGCGGGATGATTTGTTTGTCTATATTAATTCGTCCTTTGCGCCTTCCTTGGACCAGGAGGTGGGCTATTTGCACTCGGTATGTATTCGTGTTCTTGGTCTCTCATGTGTGAAATGCATGCTAACTCTTACATGCTTTCCAGTGCTACAAGATTGACGGGTACTTGCAAGTTAGCTATTGCAAGACTCCCGCCTTTGGCTAGTCCTGCAGGCCTTAGTTATTGTTTTGCTTTCTTCTCTTCATGGTGGGCGCTAATATAGGCATGACTTTGTTTTCTTGATGGTACTACTTGGAGTTCGGGATGGTTATTGTAGCTATTTTTAATAGTTTCTATTTGGTTCTACATGCGAATAATTACACTACAGCTCTTCATGGTCACCCATAACCGGTGGCGGCGACGCGCCCTTCTTCTTGTTAGTCTTCTTCTGTTCCGCCTTGGCCTTCACCGCCTTTGGTCCCTCCGACGGCGTCGCAAACTTTGCCAGGTAATAGTACAGATGCTCCTTCTTGTGTGCGCCGTCGTACACGTTCTTGACGACATCGCCCGTGCTCTCGTCCTTCGTCAGGACAATCATGGTCGGGAACGACTTGACGCCGTAGTCCTTCATCGCGGCCTTCTCCGAGTTGCGGATCACGCCAAATTCGGCCGCACCTGCATAGTCAATGGCGAGGGCCTTGAACATCGGCGGCGTGTTGGCTTTATTTGTGAACAGAATCACGTTCGGCCGATCGTTCTGTAGTACGAGGTCAGCACGTTGTTGTCTCAGTAGCAGTCACACGGACAAACCCACCTCCTGAACCCACGCATCAATATCAGCGCCCTTCAATCTCTTGACCTTGTTCGCGATCCTCTCAATCACGGTGTCCGAGATCGCCTTCGCCGTGCGCCCGCCCTGGTACTCCTCCACGATCGGCGGCGGCCTGACAGAGCTGGCCACGGTCGCGTGCTTGTTCGACGGCCGGAAGATCTTGAGCGTCGGGTACCCGCGCACGTTGTAGCGCTTGCACAGCGGCTCGTTCGCGGTGTCGTCGCACCGCACGGCGGCGACCTTCGCCACGCCGCTCAGGGACTGCGCGGCCTTGACGTAGTGCGGACGCAGGTTCTTGCAGTGGCCGCCTGGGGGGTTGTTAATAAACAGCACTTCGCATTCTCAGTCACACCAGCAAAAGAGAAGAAAAATACTCACACCACTCAGCATAAAACTCGACAATCGATGTATAGTTTGTGTCGATGATCTCGGTCTCGAACGTCTTCGGCGACAGGTTGATGACCTGCGTGTCCTTGCCGTAGAACCCGGCCGCGACGACGCCGGACAGCACAAAAACAGCAATAACTGCCTGCCACATCGCGGCGGCAACTGACGACCTCTGCATCATGGTCGGCACTGGGGTCTATCCGGGGTGCAAAGTGCTCGGCAGGACGATTGCAACCTGCGATGCTGATGCGGAAACCGTGGCAGCTTACAAAACGTTTTAAAGTTTACATGTCAGTCACAGCGCGACTCACACGTATGTGACTGGCGTGACTCAGTGTTCATGCCGCTCTGCTTTATCTCATCGCCCCGGATCCTCCATGGATTCATAGCACCCGACCACCACCTGCAACGATGAGTGCGACATTCACCATACCCAATCCGCCCGCGTCGCTCAAGTTCATCTCGCCATACATCGCCCGTGCGCGAGAGCTGCAAAAGGCAAACCCCGTCGTGTCGTACTACTGCAAGTACTACGCAATCGAAGAGGCGCTCAAGTCCAAGATCCACCAGACCGATGCCGACGCTGCGGAGTATGTGACTGAACTGCTGGATCTGATCGAGAAGGTGTGGTGTTCTTTGCTTTGAATACTATTCGTAATATGACTGATTGTGGCTGCGCTCTAGGAGAAGGATGGACTGAAAGACAACGAGGCGGTGAACGACGAGGTTATCGGACAGGCCTATCTCGAACGGTTCGCGACTCGCGTATTCGCGAATGCGGACAAGGACATTCTCAACAAGACATGCACGAAGTACGTTATTCCATTTCAGTCATGGTCTCAATTGTGATTGTCTCGCTGACACCGACCCAAGGGCAACTGCCTCGAACCTGCTCGCCGCATCCACCTTCCTCGAACTCCTCAACCTCTTCGGCGAGCCCGACAAGGCCCTGCAGGACCAGGTCCGGTACTGCAAATTCCACGCGGCGCGGATTCTGCGCGCGTTCAAGAACGGCGAGGACCCGAACGCGTACGACGCGCCCGAGCTCGACCAGCCCGCCGACGACGACGGCGAGGCCACGCACGACGACGAGCTGGCGCCCCCAGCCGCCGCTTCACCGCCTGCCCATCCGACGGACGATTTCCAAAACCTGTCCGTAAGCGATTCAAACGACGCCGGCAGCATCCGCTCCTTCCAGCCGTCCGCTCCGCCCGCGCCGTCGTCGCCGGGGCTCTCACCATCGGCCCCGCCCCCATTCGCGCCCTCCTCGCCCGCATTCTCTTCCACTTCCTTTACGCCGCCAGCCCCGCAGCCGCCACAGCAGCAGCTACCCCCACAACAACCACAGCAGCAGCAGCAGCCATACCACCACGTCCAACAGCAGCACGTGTCCAAGGCCCAGGTCGAGCACATCATGAACGAGGCCGAGCGGTTCTCGCTCGCCCAGAAGCACTCCCGGTACGCCATTTCGGCTCTCAACTACGAGGACGTCGACACGGCCGTCACGGAACTGCGCGCCGCGTTGCGGATTTTGGGCGAGAACGTTTAAATTCTTTAATATAGATGGACGCTGTCTTTGTGTCTCTTAATTGTAATTCGATCTTGCGGTCCTTAATACACCCTGTCACCTAAATGTGCCGGGTTTTTCATATCGACGCAATTCAACAAACGGATTCAATATAGTATTAACTACAAATACATAGTGCACATGCCAGTGCACAGACATAATCACATTGTCATTAGGGCGCCATGGAAGACCACCCACCAAACTGGCTTCTAAAATGTAAACCGGTAATGCTTCCTCTACACCTCGATCTGCAGCCTCCCTTGTCCAGACCGACAAACAGCGGATTTGAGAGACAAACTTGCAGCAAAACTCCACGGACTACCCTAGCTCTCAGCCAAGCCACATCCGGCCCACGGTGTCCATACATTCTCCACTGAATTGCTGTAGGCTTGCTGTCTCTGCTGCTCCCTCTGCTTCTGCCTATACGCGTACGCCCGAGGAGCGGTGTTGGCACCCGCGTCCACGCCCGTACCATTCGGCTCAACGGCATCGTACAGCGAGTAGATCTGGTCCGCCTTGGTTTCCATTGCCTCCATGATCTCCTTCAGACGTGTCACAATTGACTTGCGTTTTCGCTTGCTGACTGCAGGGTCGAGCTTTGTGTAAATGTCCACGTTTGATTCGTATTGCCTGCGTCATATTCAGGTTAGCATCTCTAAAAAGACAGTGATTTCGCTAAACAAAGCAAGAAAATCGGAAAATCTCACAGCTTCAAATGCTTGAACTCGTCTTCCAGTTGACTCATAACATTCATGACGGCCGTATCTGGAGCCATGGTCGGTCGCATCGTATTCTCTTCCTCCCAGTCGTTCAATCCCGCCGCTGCAGACCCGTTCACAGTCGTTCGCTGTGCACCATTTGCCGCAGCCGTGAACGAGCCTTGCTGCTGAAACCTTGGACTCCTGCGCCGCGAACAAACAGTGCATGTGGCTGCGTTGTGTTGCGGGAAACTGTCCATCGTGCGACGCATGTGAACGTTAGGCCGCGGCAGGTCCTCCTCATCATACTCGGGCCCATCTTGGTCATGTTGCATGTCGTCCGCAGCAGTCACGTATACTATTCTTGTCTTGGTTGCTTTCGGCTGGCGTGACTGTGCGGTGGCGGTGGATGGTCTAGCCTTTGTCCCACTTACTGCTCTTCTGCTCTCCCGTCGCCTCGTATCACGACCCGCACTTGCGCGTGGCCGCTGCTGGCGGTACCGAATTTCCTCTGTAACATCATCTTCCGTGACATTGCCATCATCTTCTTCCACGGAACCGTCAACATCGTCATCGTCGTCATAGTCCTCCGAGTCATCCTCTTCGGAATATTCAATTACGTGCTCTGACGCTTGACTTCGACGACGTTCGCTACCGAGAGCCGGCTTTCGAGAACTACTTCCCGCTGACTTCTTGCTTGGTGCTGACGCTGTGGGTGCAGTCTTTGTACGCTGTGGTTTCGACCGTGCTGCATTCTTAGTTGACTTCTGGAGAGTCTTGTGCTGCGTAACCTACACGCAATTCAATGTCAGCCCTCTTCCAAAAAAGCTCATACGTTTCCAATAAAGAGGCAACCCACTTGATCCTGACCTCGTTCTTTCCGTAAACGCCTCGCTTCTCTCTGTACCCTGTCCTTAGCCGACAGATCCACAGTCTCCTCAGTATCGCTCACTTCGTCGTCTCTTGATGACGGAGAATTGAGTGACAATTTCGTATGTAGATTGGCGTTTCTGTCCTTGAGCTTGTCGATACGGTCAAGAGCTTCTGCCAGTGACTTAATTGCTTCATCGCGCTCTTCTTCGACACGCTTGTACCGCAATCCCTGGAGGCTAAGTTCACTCTCGAGTGTCTCAATGCGGATCCTCAGCGCGTCCTGTTTTTCTTTCCAGCCTAGTTCGTAGTGTCAGTCTCATATCCTCGTCTCATCTGTAGTCGATTAAGAAGTGCACTCACTCTTCCTTTCTTTCTCCAAAGCATGTTGAATCTTTTCCTTCCCAGCCGGAGAGATGCCGGCGGCAACTTCGCGTCTCCTTAGCTCGAGTTGCTGCTCAAGTTGCTTCATCTTCGTCTTGGAAGTCGCGTAGGTGTCACGGGTTTGTTTGAGGTCAGCTTCAAGCTCCTTGACGACGGATCTGTATGTCGTGTTCTTGTTCTCGAGTTGCTGAATGCGCTCCTGCATTGTGCGCAGAGCACCGAGGATTGCTGATCATTCGCATTAGCCAAAATTAAATCATACCAAAACAAACCTGAAACAGTAAATACCTTGATCGTCATCCGAAATGGGCACTGAGCCAATCTTCTTGTGCGTGTTCTTCGCAAGATTCAAGCGCGTGTCCTCCGGTGAGAATAGAGATGTGATCCCAGTCATGTCTGGCAGCCGGATACTATTGCCATCGTCGCCAGACGATGCGGGCGCTGACACGGTCCTATGCCGACGATTTGACGACGCCAGCGGTTTCCTGTTCTCTCCTTGTTGCTCCCGCGCGTCAAGCCCCATTGACAGGAGGAGATCCTTCGTGGACTTGAATGATTTGGGAACGGGGGCCGATTTCTCGGATTTCCCATTCGCGTTCTTGGTCGTTGTCGTTGGCTTGTTTCCCGCAAATCTGCTTTCTGCTGGACTGCGAGGACGATTAAGGTCTGAAAGTGAGAGTTCGGTGATCACGTCGAGATGGTCGGAGGAGAATGGCTTAGCAGCGGAATGTGAGAATGCGCGGCGGCCCGGATGTTGTGGCTTTGAGGTGATTGGACGGCTAGCAGGCAGATTTGCACCAGGACTAGTTCGTTGAGACGACTTGCGAGCCGGAAAGTCATAGAGATTCTAGAGTGTTGGTTTTGTTAGTAACTGAATCCGCCTAGTGACGAATAAGAGAATCAGGAGAACCATACGCTAGGAGAACCGTTGGAATTACCACGGCCCAGTTCAATGCTGTCCACAATTGACGATATGCCAGACTCAACAGAGAAGTCTGCGCCAGCCTCAAGATCATTAATGACGGCATCCATCTCGCTCACGGCGGTGTTGATCCCGTCGTCCAATTCGTCCTCATTGATCAATAGCGACGCGTATTCGCCCATATATGGCGCATCACTGTCATCGTCGCCAAAACCACGCCTCGCGTTGTCGCTCTCAGATGCACTTGTTATGCCCATTGACGCCGTGGTGTGGTTGTCTCTAGACTCGCGGTCGGGAGTCTCGAAGAACGAGCGGCTATTGTCGGCCAGAAAAGAGCTCATGCTTCAAATGGTATGAAGCACTGCACCTGCACCGTTAAATAAAATGCGCAGAGTCCAATACCAGAGCTGTGGAAAAGGAAAGTTCGCGGACGGAGCGTGTGCTGTTCTTGCGTTCACTCTCGCCTGTCGTCTCTCCTCCCCAAATATCGCAATTTTGAACTGGCCAAAATAAAAGTGGGGAAACACTGTCTTCAAAGCAAAACACTGTACACTAACTGAGCATTCGGTCCTTCTGCTGGGGACACAACTCGCTCGTCATGCATGAGAAAGCTAGAAGATATGCGACCGTCGAACTTTGTGCATCTCTGTTTCGCGAACCCGTTGCCACGGCAACAGAATCACGTGCGAGAAACTCCGGCTGCCGACTGACCTCCGCATCTTTCAGAGAAGGGGAACCGTGATTATTTCTTCGATAAATAGGCAGATACCTCGATTTATATTTTAGAAAGTATTTGATGGACGTTTATGACTCTAGGTTTGGTTACTTGCTGATATATGTTATTGACGGATGTTCGACAGTTACGGCGGACACATAACGTCCGAATCACGAAACGGACTAGGCTGTCTTTCAAGTCTATTACAATTTCTCTTTTAGATTTTTGTTCTCGTATTTGCCTGATACTGACGAACTAGTATATTTTAGCAGCAATGGTTCTGCCCGCTCGAAGAAGTCCCAGGTTATCTGATTACGCCATATCCCCCTCTACGCCCTCCCGCCATGATCATGCCATGGATTCAACGCCCTCATGCATGACGTCTTTGTTTTCCACAAGTTCTTGTTTTCGACGACGAGGTCACTCGGATGATAGCGAGAGGGGGACGCCAAGGAGCGCACCTGAACTCGCTGGTTTATCGACCAACCCCCTCGAAACAGAGCAAGGCGGTAATGGGTTGGACCATCTGGATGGCGGGCAGCAAGAACGCGGCGGTGGCAGAGAGAACTTCCCAAGGCGTCCAGTCGATGATGACGTGCCCAATGGTAGTACCGATGTCCCTGGTCGACCAAGAATACAAAAGTGGGTTTGCCGGAGCCCTGCTTTTTTTGATTGCATAGGGCGCACTATTTGTTCTTCGTTATGCTGGAGTAGAAGACCGAGGCATACAGAGCGAAATAACGAAAGAATACCTAATACGAGAGGCTGTTTCTGTTCAGTGCGATATATACCCAATTTTCAGGGACCTGGTGGTTCGCCCGCTGCGACTCGCCGTTCTGTGGTTGGCGACGAATTCTACCACGGCATTGACCGTCCACATATCCGTCGTGGACAAGATACCGGCTCCTCTACTGCAGGCGGTCAACGTCGAGGTCGCGGAACGCAAACTCTCTATCGCGGCATGAACGAACTGACTCGTGTTCACAGCGTGCACGGAATGTCGGATGCGGATATCATTGCGGCCGTCTTGAATCGCGAAAGGGCACGGCGGGAGCACCTCAGTCACACCAACGTGAACGGCGTCCTGCCTAGTCCCCAGACGTCGGCGGAACCTGTGCGCACGTCGGTGCACATCCACATGCGCGTCATTACGGGGAACCTTAGGTCGCGCACATACTGCTTGTTTTTTAGAAATTACGAGTGAGGAGCTCTCTCTTCGTCGGCCTTGTCCTGTTCGGTATTGGTGCTATGGTAGCTTTTAAAACTAATATGAACTCCCTCTTTTTCTTTCTGTTAGTCATGGATTCCCTCTTCTGTTTTTTTTTTCCTGAATTGTTCGATCACAATAGGCGCGTTTGTCTAAGTTAGCTTCTACTTTTGTTAAACCCAATAATGAGAGTATGTGTGAATATTCATTCAATCTGTATGTATGTATGTATATATGTACAAAAATGCCCGCACAGAGCGCCAATAGCCGAACTCGAAAAACTTGTAAAATGACAAATGGACATGGTCGACTCCCAGCTGATTTCATTTCCATACCACGAACGATGCATATGGTAGCGTAAATATGATGCAATACAGCCGGCAAATTCCATTTAATCCTTAGTAGATGCTTACTTGAATCTGCAGAGCGCTTGCCCTCCACGACCAATGGCCATTGCCTCTCTGCTCTCCAAAATTCCTTTATCTGTCCGCAAGAACAAAAGTTCCCCGGGCTCAATGGCACTGATATTGCGCACCTCATATCCTCGCAGAAGATCCTCGATTTCGTCTCTTCTCAGCGTGAACTTCCTCTTCGGAGTCGATACCAGACGGGCACTATAGAGCGCAGGCGACAACTGATTATATTTCAATGAAACCCATAGCCGCCGGCCGACAATGTTTTCACGTGAGAGGCCGGTCATATCTAGGTCCGGCCCCTTGCCGTCGCCGAGGCTCACGGACGAAATGAAGCCGTGGCGATAGAGCCCGAGGAGTAGTCCGAGATGCTGTTTTGTGTACAGCACCGACGTGATCGGGTTCCTCGCCCTTGAGCAATTCTGCAAATGCGAGCAGACGAATCCAAGATTTTGTAACGACATGATGTAGGGCACAAATCCGCCTTGTGAAGATGTGGTCGCCTGACGTGGGGTGGCCGTCAAAATATTGTTGCTGTGCGAACCGAAATATTTCCGGAAAGTTAAAACCTTGAACATAACGCAACCGTCACGTTTAGTGGTACATAAATGCCATATCTGCACCATCCAGTGACGTTTACTGCAGGATTTTGTCTATATGTTGGCCAACGGGCAGACCAACTGAGAAGCCTGCTGCATTTTATTGTCTGCTATTGCGAAATGAGGAGCGGGGAAAGAACATGTATGATTTGCCAAAACGAAGGTCTCGAACTTCAGAAGGCGATGATTCTCTCAAAATGGATGAAAAGTAATGAGTTTTCCTCTAAATACGAATGGCCACGATTAGCAAACGAACATGCTTGACATTTTAATAGTGCAACAAAGTACTACATAAAATAAAATAAAACACCGTTGAGCAAAACACAATTTCCTTTGCGCACACCTACGACTCTTGATCGCCGCGACCAATCAGTACCTCTGTAGTGCCATTTCCTAGGTACGTTGTCATTCCTCGATCTATGCCGCTCCAAGATCGGACAGGCGTTAACAAGACACGCGGGAGTGCCCGCATGAGCGGAACCAGCTTCGCATACGTGGGCATTGACACTTTGCCTTGCTCTCCTCGCGAGAGCGCAAGAAGAATTCTGTCCGCCACGTCTCGCGTATCGAGCACCCGTGCCGTGATCTTGTGCGGCGTCAGGACGCCCTCGAAAAGAGAGCTTGTCATTTGGCCCTGCACAACAAGAAGAGTGCGAACACCGGATTCTTCATCGGCGTTGGGGCCAACTTCGTAGGTGAGTGACTCGTACAGCCCGAGCAGTCCACTTTTTGAAGCCGAGTATGCACCTATCGATTGATCAACCGCGTTAAACACGAATAGGACAAAAAGAGTGTGTGGAGTATAGTAGAGAATTAGAATGCAAACAAACAGAGGGTGGTATATAAAATTCATACTAAGCTTAACCGGACCGACGTATGCCATGACGGACGATACGATGACAATATAGCCACGACGCAATCGGAGCATTCCTGGAAGGAAGGCTTTGACGGTATAAAACTGCGAAATCAGATTCACTTGCAGGCATTTCTCGATCTCGTCAAAGCTCAGGTCAAGGAGGGTCTTGCCCTGCGCAATCCCAGCGTTATTGATGAGAATAGTGATATCGCCAATCTATAATCGACAAGAACGCAGATGAGATAAACTGCACAAGACCGAGGTTGCAGCACGCATACAGACCTGGCTCTTGATGACCTGAGCCGCGTCCATGACCTGTTCGCGACAGGAGATGTCACAGTCAATATAGTACACGCCATCGATCTTATCGTCTGGAATAGCAATATCGAGAACGACAACGGCGATCTTTCGCTCGCGAAGCCGCTTCACAATATTTGCCCCGAGACCGTTCGCGCCGCCTGTGACAAGCGCGATATCGATTTCGGGATCCAGATAGTCCGTGGACACATATCCTCGCAAAAGGTTATAAAGTGCAGCAGAAGAAGCAAAGCCTAAACGAGAAAGAATCCGATCAATAAATCTCTTCATTGGCAAGCTCGATTGTATAGTGAAATTGATGGATAGAAAAGAGTGATTTTCAAAAGAGGAGGGCTGCGACCCTCACAACCTCATGTCAGCTGAGTACTAGTCACGTGTACCCAACGCTGACTAAGGAGTCCCATCACTACTAAACGAGCTCTTTGCCATCTCTAGCTGGATCAAATCTCGGATATCCACCGAATTTGCATAATGACGTCTGACGATCTCCCTCCTCAGATTGAGGACGGTAAGTACAACTTGATATTTTGGATTTTATTCCTCATACACTAACGCAGATGCAGAGGTATGCCCAGTATGCAAGCTCGACACATATATGAACCCCTCCATGCGCTTTCTTATCAATACCGAATGCTACCACAAAATGTGTGAATCTTGTGTGGATCGCATTTACTCGCAGGGCCCCGCTCCGTGTCCCTTCCCTAGGTGCGGTCGGACGCTTCGCAGGAACCGCTTCAAACGGCAGACTTTCTCGGATGTCGTTGTGGAGCGCGAGGTCGACGTTCGGAAACGGGTTGCGCGCATTTTCAACAAGAGAGCCGAACAGTTTGCCTCGCTGAGAGACTACAATGACTATCTAGAAGAAATTGAGAGTGCGATTTTCAATCTGGTGAATAAAGTGGACGTGGAGGCGACTGAGGCTAAACTACGGGCATACGAGGCCGAGAACAGATCCGTCATTAGCGAGAATGCGTCTCTACAGAGCCGCGAAGCAGAGAAGGCCCAGTTGATTCGACAGCTGGAGGAAGAACACAGAATGCAGCAGCGCCTTGCTGCGATAGAGGAATCGCGAGCGGAGCAAGAGCTCAAGCGGGACGCAGAACGCCAGCTAATACAAGATCTGGCTTCCGCGAGCGATGGCGACGCTGAAAGTATTGTGCGCAAGTCTGCCGCATCCGTGCAACGTGGACTTGCATTGAAGAAATCTTCTGCGCGACGTGGAGCTAGAGATATTCCTTCGGCCAAATCATTTGAGGACACGGCGCTTTCCATGATCAACAATAATGCCAGACTAGCTGCTCCGGCCGCGCCGGAGAAGCCATTCGATGCTCTTGCATCGGAATACTACGTTAATGAGTTATATACCATCAGTGACCATTATGTTGATCCGTTCTTGAACAACATAGAACAGAGCAAGCAGGCACAAGCGTCTGGGTTCAGCGTTACGAACGTATATGAACACCTGTTGTTTGACGCTTTCATGGGTCTTGGATGCTCCATCAAGCAGGAAAAGGCAGAACAATCGGGAGTCATGGCGTCCTGAATATCTGTAGGAAATTATGTGCATTTGGGTTGGTGTTAATTTGGAGGTCTTTTATTAGTTGTATCATAGATACGTGGTCATGTATATACAAAATAAATTTTTGACAGGAACGTTATAGTGTCTCCGCCCGGGGGATGTCGTCAATAGCCGCGAGCTCACCTGCTGTTGGTAGTCGTGGCTCTCGAGCCGTTCCAAAATGCGCAATGTAGACAGCAGAACTTTGCTTTCTGATTTCAGAGTCGAGCGCATCATTATCTCCATCGGCCCTGTAGCCTAGTCCATAGAGCATTTTCTTAAACAACCTTCATTAGGCTCGTCATCATTGTGAAGGGAAGTTGAAGAGCTTACCATCTGTGTCCCCAAGCATGTATCGTAGCGACCCGCAATAGAGTGGCATAATGACTCTTGAATTGCGATCTCCTCCGGGGATTTCCCGACCTTCCAGCTGGACTTCTGTGCCTTGCACTGGATCATCACCGAGCGGAGATCCTCGCAATTGAACTCCGAAGCACGCTTCACGATTCTTTGTCGCTCACCTCGCGGTAGTGGTCTCAGTCTAGTATGCCTCTGCGACGCCATCTCATCTGCAGTCTCACGAGATATGCCGATCTGTGTGGCATACCTCACCATCTCGGAAGACCGAACTGACGGTGTGCTTGCTTCAAAGTACGCTTCAAGATCAGGATCGCGGATTATATCTTTATAATCTGGCGTCGGAGGGGAAGACAGATCCGGCGGCGGAGACCGCTGCCAGCCGAATTTAAGCCATGAAAACACCATGCTGGCAGACAAGTAATGGCTGTAGTTCGATAGTTGACCAAATGACACGGGCCCTGTTCAAATTGCAGTTTCCGAGTCCGTGACGTATTTCTTGATTTTCTTGTGCCGCCCCTAACCTCAGAATCACGCGTTCCCCACGCGTTTAGATAAACAACAAAAGAAAACAAGTGCTGAGATTGTTGTCAACACTATCTCCGCAAAATGGTTCCACCTGTTGACCGGGCGTCCAGAAGGGCTGCCCGAGTCCGCGGTGCTGGGTGAGTTTTTGTTTTCCGTTGTACCGTCATGTGGGTTGTTTCTTACTGATAACGCTTCACATGGTTATAGCACGCGACAAGTTGCGGACTCTGGGTTTGCCATCTCTCTTGCACGAGCAGCGACTCCGAAGAGTACGTCTAAACAGAAGACTCCAAAGACTGGGACGAAAAGAACGCCGGCAGTGACGTCAAGCAAGCGGACTGCTGGGCGGACAGCCTTGTCTGCTGCCAAGGGCAACACGACGGCGACGAGCAGCGTGGCCAGAAAGACGGCAAGTTCGGGAAAAAAAGAGAAAACTCCTGCGAGGAGTCCAGTAAAGAATACAATCGCGAGGAAAAGTAAGACTCCGGCGATTAGTAAAACTCCAGCGAGATCAAAGTCTACAGAGGCGGATACTGCGGCTGCTTCGACACGGGCGACAAGCGCTAGAAAGAAGAACATTGCCCACAAAGGACAGATCTTGCATAGGGAAGACAATGCGAGCAACGTGTCAGATTTGGGCAATGTCCGTAATACGTCTCGATCAAATACATCTCCCATGCGCAGTCCGGTTAAGAATGCGAAGCTTCCATCGACCCCTGTGGCTAAAGATTTTGACAAGGACGACCTTGAAGATCCGGCAAATACGAATGATCGAGAACCGTCGATGAGCACCGGCAACCGTCAGTATCATGAACCGCGGTCCGATATTGAACCTACCTCCTCCAAGCATACCCTTACTACCAGTCCCAAGCGCAATCACAGTGTTTCTGTTGCCTCGAAAATTACAAAGAAAAGAAGGACACTGAAACCACAAGCATCCGACGAAGGCACTGTGGCAGAGAGAAGGCCTGAATTTGTTCAAATTACAGCATACAAACTTCCCGCCTCGCAAGGCGGCCGTGGTGCGCCAGCTCTCTCCGAGCTCGATGTTGTTGCGCAGGTTGTTGCCGAACAGATGTCGTCCTTAGTTGATGCGCAACCTACATCGTTCAAGCGGCGGGTGGTCGAGGCTTTTGCTGAGGAAGTGGAGATTCGGCTGTCGGAGATGTGTGACGCGGTGAATGCGGACGGCGTTCTCGTCCGTGCATCAAGGAAAGCAAAGAGAAAAATAACGGAATTAAGGGATCGGGTTTTGGAAATACGCCGTGAGAGAATCGATATTGCAGATGAGATGACAGCAATTCGGCAAAATCATAAAAGGAGTCGAAATGAAGCGAAGGAGGAGGTGGTCGTCCGCGAAGTTTTGGACGCGCTTGCGGGTCTAAAGTCAAGGGCAGCTACCGCTGCGGCGTCAGAGGGACATGATTCCAAGGGCAGAAGAATTGGCGTCGTGGCGGAATTACGGAAGATCGTGCCTCTCGTGAGCGGAGAGAATGGAATTCTGGGACGACTACGGGAGTTTAACAGTTTACTAGAGGCCACAGAGCACAAACTATCGTCTCGGTGACGTGTCAGACTACATGATCCACGCAATAGGTCACATAGCCGAATCTTGTACGAGAACGCCAGAATTCATATATTCTCGGTGCTATCCTCAGGGACCCAATCTGCGGGTAGTTCGCTTCCTCTCACCGACAGCGAGTATACGGCTTTTTCAACTTTTGCAACCGAGGCTGTCAGCGTTGTCATTTTCTTCTGAAACTCGGTTGTCGAAATGCTCGACGCATAAGGAACGCGAAGCGCTGTGAATTCGGTCAGCAGCATTTGCAGAGTAAGCCGGATATCCATCGACGCAGGCGAAGCTCGTATTGTTGTGGCGGCACGATCAGGGGATACATGTATGTTGCTTATAGCAAAACGCATGAGCTCGCCGGTGGTATCAAATAGACCTATATAACTGTCATTAGATGTGCCACCCGGGGTAATCTGGGATAATTTCTTGCTCTTCCCTCCACTCACCTAATATGTAATCTGAATACGTCAGCATGATATTTTGCGGAAAGACCGATTTCACGGCTTCGTAGCTCAAAATATGTCCTTCATTTAAATAGGCACGAAAGGTCAAAGCTTCGATCTAACATTATAGTCGGGTTAATCTCTGTGACCACAATGAGTGCGTTGGAATGGCTATAGCTCACGTATTCCTGAATTGCGCCAGAGATCTGTCTTTGGTATCTAAAACAGCTATCAACAACCGACTCATGAATTTCGACATCACAAAAAGATCTCACCTCCATGTGCCTAATCCCCTAACATCTTCCTCAATAGACTCAAAGGACGCAATTATTTTGGCCTCGAGATCGGAGATGTCACGAATCGCATTTTTGGGTGGCTTCACCCAGCCATTGTCACCGCGCTCGTACGTAGCTTTTAGTCGCTGCAAGGCAAATATTCTGGCAAAAAGAAATTCGCAGCAGCACTCGGTTAGCCGTGGAAACGATCGGCGTGAGCAATCAAGTACGGTACGAACATTTTCTTGCTGTTGGCAGTGATGTCGCGAGATGCTTTGATGACTTTGTCTCGCGCGTCGTGGTGTTTGTCAAGTGATAGTCTAAACGACGTAAACCGACAATTGACTGTTTCGGAGTCAATCGACTCTATTGTGGCTGTTGCCATCATATGTCGGGTTAAAAATAGAGAAGAGTTCTGTACAGAATTCTTCTCGCGTTCCCCTAAATACTAATTTACTTGAAGGGGCAAGTCCCAACGACACAACCGTCTAAACTACCTGGAGAAGAAGGTGAATGCATAGCTTTGAGTATAGTTGCCCATTCACCAGCCATCTCCCGGAGAATGTGATTGAATGGGGCCATGGGGCGGGCATTTATTCACAACGCTCACATTTACGCTTACCACACGCTAATCATAAGCATCACCAGAGAGAAAAACGCTCAGCTACAGCCCTTCTTACAAACACCGAAAAATTGTTGTTCTAAAAAAATTCCCCAACTTGCGGCCCAAACCCAGCTGTAGGAATAGGAATAATACCAGTAGTTTGGTTGTAGTCCACTCCTTGTGTGTAAATCGTGTTCCCCCACCATTTGAGTTTGACCTGCGGATACTGCAACGCCGCGAAAATGATAATACCGGCAAATGCAACACCTGCAGATAGGCCAGACGTGAGAATATAATTGTACTTCGTCCACCAGCCAACATATCGAGTTCGAATATAATGCATGAAAAAGTAAGATATATAAATACCACCCATGTAGTACGACAGGTTGTAAGTCGAGCCCCAGAACATTGATCCATATCCAATCAAAACGGGATTAAAGGTCTTCAGACGTTGCGGCCAGCGAAGCTGGATCAGGCCAAACGGAACGCCAAGAACAGCACCAATCCAGAACGCATTCTTCAATGCCGGGTAGAGCGTCCCAAGTACACGGTCCGGAGAAATGATACCGAACATGATAGCATCAGCGTACACGGTTCGTGGAAACGCGCAGACGAATCTGTCTGCCTGAGTCTTGCTGCAAAAATCGTGGACGGAACGGAAAAGCGCCTCGACAGCTCCAACCGTGCAACAGCATTGAATTAACGTCGCCAACAGCTGTGCCCGGAGAGCCGCCCGCTGTGGAATTTTCGCATAGTGCGCAATCTTTTGATCTCCAATGAAAGTCTCGCTTTGCTCATCGATATTGTAGCCCCACATTCGAATGACGATATTCGTGATAGGATTGCCAGGGTCCATGTATCCAGCAAGAATAACTGAAAATGCGCCGAAACCCATAGAGTACCCGGTCCGTGACATAACGATGAGCGTCGGCATTAACATGAAAATATTAAATAGGAAAATCATGATCAATGTCCAAATCGGAACAGTGGTCGGCCATCCAAAAATGGCAGCAAAAGCCACGCCGACCCCAACAATAAATATAGCTGCGTACCACCAGTCGGGGACTTCCTTATACTTTGACATCATCCTCGAATGCGGGTCGTTAAATTCGGAAAGCGAATCGCGGTTAGGATGGCGCACTGACGCGTAAAAAAGTTTCAGCGTCTCCCAAAGCAACTTGTACTCACTGATGACGATGTAGACAAAGGCAAAGGTGTAGACGGACCACAGTCCACCGGTGCCAACCAGATTCCCGGCGGAAATAAATGGCGGCGAGTACTTCAAGTACTTCGCATCGTCAAAGACGTTTTTGGTGACAATCCTAGACACATTGTACTGCAAGCCGTTTCGGTCATAAATGCTGTTGGAATTGATTGGCAAATACGAAGTCCACTTGTAATTCGACCAATACAAGCCAATCATGATAATTCCAGAAATCACAACTCCAATAAACTTGTTCAAGAATGCATAGAACGGGAAAACGAGAACGTTACCGTAGTTGAGAACAGCCCAGTCAAAGGAGGGGATGGGATTTATTCCGACGCCGATAAATGATCCCGTAACCATCGCGAGCGTGATATTCTTCGGCGCTATCCATGTCATCCAGTTAAATGTACTCACGGCTTTGAACAGAAAATTCGGAACAAAGAAGTACAGAAATGACAAGATGAAGGTCACGTAGAAGAACTTTTGACGAGAAATCGTCCATCCATTAACAGATGTCCTTGTTTCCTTCACGACCAACGCTCGGCTTAACGCAAGAGTGGGAAGCACGTTCGGAAACACCGCCTTCACAGGAAATATGCAAAGCTTGCGCATCAACCCAGCTAGTCCGTATCCAAAAAACAAACTGGCAAAGTTCATGACAAAGACAAAGCCAGTGTCGGCCCACTCATATCCGAAAAATAGGTGGTGGCGCAGCGTGACTGTCATAGACATCCAATTTGAGGTCTGGCCGGCGGCATTAACCATGATTGTGGCCAACATCTGCTCCTTGATGGTCCATGGTC
>JAKTPS010000214.1:0-19627 GCA_030556275.1 Lipomyces sp. NRRL Y-27488 | reverse complement strand
CACTAAGAGAAATACACCACTAAGAGAAATACACCACTAAGAGAAATACACCACTGATGGCATAAGGAGCAGGTAAAAGGTATATAGATCATAGGGCAGCAGGTCCTGGGGCATTGAACCAAGAGCAACCCTGACCATGTCCCCTCCTGTATGCCCTGTGCCCATTGATTTCCAATACTGGTGATGTCATGTGGCCCTGCTATGTGACATCCAATCAGTCAATGCAATTCTGCCAGAGCTCAATACTTGGTGGGGATGGAGCTGCCAGGTGAGGGCACATGTCATTGTCAAGTTTCACAAAGGAGTAAAGTCAGACATGAACCAGGAGGTTGATTACTATATCAGGCCCAGTATAAGGTATGTGGGGAATGGTGCACATTGATGAGCAGCAGATAGGCCTAACCGACTACCAGGTGAATTGAAAGTATCATGTGACCATTTGTAGGAGACTTTTAGTTCACCGGCAGACAGTTAGGTGTATCTGCTGTTCATCAATCATCTGTAGAAAAAAAGGCAAGGTCCAGTGTATATCTGTTTCCTTACACTGGGCCTGATAAAGTAATCAATAGTAATCAAGGCCCTCCTCGTTCATGGCTGACCTCACTCCTTTGTGATACCACAAAGCTAGTAACACCATTAATTGGGGATGCTGCTGTCTTTGTTGAACAGCATGCCATTCATTTGACTTCATCAAGTACCAGCCCATGGGATAGAAGAAGACAATTCCAAGTGGCTATACAGCAACAAGTTCTTTGTCCATGATAATGAATCCAGAGCAAGCATTGTGTTGTGCAGGCCAGACATGCTCTACTCAGGGTTCTTTTGCAACATGTCATAACAGGAGGACTTCCACATGCTGATCAAGGGCATGTCTATGTATGTATGTCATACAGTACATGTGCCCATCATCAGCACTGTTTGGATGCCAGATCACTGCCTTGCCAAATCAATTCAGCATCAAACACCAGTTTATAGTGTATCTCATCTCCCGAGTTAGATGGTCACTGTACTGTGGCTTTGATTATTTACATGAATATTATGATCAAAAGCACAGTGCAGTGACCGTCTAACTCGGGAGATGAGATGAACTATATACTGGTGATTTATGCTGAATTGATTTGGCGAGGCAGTGATCTGGGCATCCAAACAGTGCTGATGATGGGCACATGTACATGGACATGCCCTTTTTCAGCATGCGGAAGCCCTCCTGTTGGTCTTTGCATGCCAAGTTGCAACAGAACCCTGAGTAGAGCATGCTCTGGACTTGGTCCATGTCTGGCCTGCACAACACAATGCTTGCTATGAATTCATTATCATGGACAAAGAACTTGTTGCTGTATGGCCACTTGGAATTATCTTCTTCTATCCCATGGGCTGGTACTTGATGAAGTCAAGAATGGCATGTTGTTCAACAAAGACAGCAGCATCCCCAATTAATGGTGTTACTAGCTTTGTGGTATCACAAAGGAGGGAAGTTAGACATGAACCAGGAGGGCTTTGATTACTATATCAGGCCCAGTGTAAGGATTATGCCCTTGAGGATCAAGTTCTCTTTTACTGGGGGGGATGAGGACAATGATGGTGGCAATGAGGAGAATGACTCAAGAAATGTCTTCAAGAACTCAAGCAACAAGTTGAACAGCATGTTCAGCAGCATGTTCAGCAGCATGTTCAGCAACTCTTTCAACAGCTCAAAGAAAAGAGTCAAACAGCATCTTGGAATTTTGAGCAGGATACTCAAATGGTCTCTAATTTCTTTGAAATGGTCCTTGATGAGGGCACCAGCAGGGTTCAAATTTGCCTGAATCACACACATTGATTTTATTGCAATGTGTTATGTGATTGCAGTGTGTGATCTAGTAACAGTCACAATATAATCCCTAATCTTTCAATTGAGCCTCCCAAATGACAAATTCTTGTTATTGAACATGGGAATATTGCTGGTGCTCATTCTGATTTCTGATTTCTGATTCTGACATATTGTGACTTGATAGTGAATAAACTTATTTGTGATATGTATGTGATAGTAATAAAGATGTTCAAACTTCTTTTTTTGATGTGTGACCCCAACCTGTCCATACAGGATAATCAAAAGTAGCAATTTCAAATCTCATGTGTCAGTCATGGCACCCAAAGTCATACTGACCATGAATTCTGCTGCCATGGATGATACTGCCACAGCCATGGAGGCTGAACAGACCTGAGGCAGTGTCTACCTGTCTCGTTGTTTGAGTGAGACCATCCCATTATCCGGCTACTGCCGAGATATTGTTCCCAAGTTTTGATACTGTTGTCTGCCTTTTCTTATTGTTCTAACTATTGCCTCCCACATCCTGATGATAACTGAGAGCAGAGAAGTAACTGTGGCATTGTCTTTAGCAGAGGAGCAGTTGGAGGTATAAGATGGATTCCCACAGGCCCTGGTTTTGTTCTACATCAGGGTTTGATTTGAGTGTCAAGTGCAATACAAAAATCTAGTCATGATATCAGACACAAAGCGATATTTTTAGTGTGCCCGGACACACTCACATTGAAATTTGCAATGATAAAAATGTGGCAAGGAAAGAAAGTCATTCAACAAGAGGGACTTTTCAAGTGTCAGGGTTCTAGGGTGAGCTGTTGGTAGTCATTGACATGTGCTAGATGCTGGCATGATACATCACATTCACTCTAGCTGTGATGATTTTATGATTTGCGATGTGAGATTTATGGCTATGATTATGATCTTTATAATTTGCAATTTTATGATAGCATCAGTGTTATTGTGATATTCACTGTTCATTTGCAATGTAAGTAAACTGGAAATCTCTGCAGAGAAGGAATATTACCAGTAGCATTTTTCAAACAAATTCAACTATTGCACAGAGTATTTTATAAGGAAATAGCTCAGAAAGTGCAAGAGGAATGGAAGAGCATGGCTAACCAATAATTGGCAGATTTGCTTGCCCTCCTTGCTTTGAACATCACTCTAGGGTGAGCAGTTGGTAGTCATTGACATGTCCTAGATGCTGACATGATACATCACATTCACTCTAGCTGTGATGATTTTACGATTTGCAATGTGAGAGCTATGACTATGATTATGATCTTAAAATCTGCAATTTTATGATAGCATCAGTGTTATTGTGATATTCACTGTTCATTTGCAATGTAAGTAAACTGGAAATCTCTGCAGAGAAGGAATATTACCAGTCCCATTTTTCAAACCAATTCAACTATTTGCACAGAGTATTTTATAAGGAAATAGCTCAGAAAGTGCAAGAGGAAGGGAAGAGCATGGCTAATCCTGATCCCAATAATTGGCAGATTTGCTTGTCCTCCTTGTTTTGAACTTCACAGACACAGACCAATGCCTGCATGTACTGTACTGTACCATGGTGGCAAGCTGGTGGCATGACTTTGTGGCACCTATAGCATCACAATCAGCTGTATAACAAGTTGGTACAACTTGCCAATGGTCTGATGATGCACTTTATGCACGACCTTCACCACAGCTTCAACTGCATCCATATGATACCAGTAGATTCACTATCCAAACATAACACAGCGAATGACAAGCAAAAGAAACACAAACCCAGCCAACCCAACCTGCACCGGAACTCACAGACCGAGCGCCCATTAGACAGATATCCAAAGCAAAAAAAAAAACTAAAAACCCAAAAAAGCCATAGACAAAGAAGACAACAGAAGCAATACACAGCACAAAAAATCTCAGCATGACTCCATTGCAAAATCACCAGGTCACCAATCGCTTCGTCTTTGCCGCAAGCTTGCGGTACAGCTTCGCCGCGTTCTTGGAAGCCATCGCGCGCTTGCGCTGGAACTGCGCCGGCCGGAGGATGTCGCCAAACAGCTTCCCGGTCTCGCGCATGGTGGCCGCGTACGCCCTGTCGCACTCGCCGAGTGCGCGCGCGAGCGCGGCTCTCGCCTGGGCATCCGCGCTCTCGAGCGACTGCTTTCCGGTGCTGGCGAGCGAGCGCGAGCAGGCTGCCGTCTCGGCTGCAAGCCGTCGTGCGGTCCAGTCCGCGTGCTCGAGGGCGCGGCCGGCGGCCGGCTTGATCCGGCCATCGTACTGCCTGCGCGACCAGTCCAGGAGGCGCTGCGTGTGCGCGAGCTGATCTTCGTACTGCCGGCGCGACCAGCCGAGGAACTGACGCGTGTGCGCGAGCTGGTCATCGTACTGCCTGCGTGACCAGCCCACGAACTGGCGCGAGTGCGCGACCTGGTCATCGTACTGCCGGTGCGACCAGCCCAGGAACTGGCGCGTGTGCGCAACCTGGTCGTCGTACTGCTGGTGCGACCAGCCCAGGAGCCGCCGCGAGTACGTGGCCCGGTCGCCGTAGACCTTCTGGGACCAGCCGAGAAACCGGCGCGTCGCGCCGCGGCCTTCGTGCGGGACCGCGTCGAGGTCGACGAGGAACCAGGACGTGTCGGACCGCTTGTCGGCCGCGTCCACGCGCACGGTCACGTTCATCGTGCCCCACATGTCGCGGCGGCCGAACGTGACGGCGACGTGCCTGCCGAGCACGGGCTCGATCGTCACGCGCGGACGCTTGTCGTTCACGCGCGTGACCGACAGGACGTCGATCGAGACCACGGCGACGGAGCGCGACATGAACAGGCCCTCGCGGGACACGGTCTCGGGCGCCTTGACCAGGAGACTCCGGCTGCCGACGAACTGGAACTCGCCCGAAGGAGCCTTCCCGGTGGAAGACAAGGACGGGAACACGGCAGGCGTTACAGCGAACAGAGACAGCGCCAAGATGCCAAACACGACAAGCCAAGACGTCTTTAGTCGCGGCACACACACATTAGTCAGGGTTAATCTGCAAGGCATCCGGAAGTGAGCCAACTTACCCGAATCCGACGGACGACCGAGAAGGCGCGGTTAAAGGCAAGCAAGCGCGGCTCGGCCGCGTGGGGCACCGGCCCGAACGCTATGGCGCGCATGAGTTCGCGCGAGTCCACCTGGGCAGGCGGCCGCGACACGCAGACAGCAAACGAGTCATCGAAGCGCGCGTCGCGCTTGATGACGAGGCGGTCGGGCGCACCGGCGCCACCGGGCGCGAGGGCAGGGTCGTTGAATATGAGGAGCGAGGCGCGGCGCGTTGCGGCGAGACGGCGCACGGTCTCGACGACGACGGCGGTCTTGCCCTCGTCTGCTGCGCGACGGAACCTGCAGACGATCAGGTCGGGGCAGTTCCGCCGGTTCAGCCGGGAGCGGAAGAGCCCGGACGTGCGCTTCGGCATCGTCAGGATCTCGGCGGATGCCGTGACGACGGCGGATTCGCCGGCCCGCGTGTACTCCTCGACCGTGTTCACGCAGGTCGTGATGGTCGGGCCCCAGCAGATGGCCGCGGGCAGGAATCCGAGGCTCTCGAGGGCCGAGATCAAGAACATGGCCACGGGCGACAGCAGCGTCCGCGGCGCAGACTTGTACGCGTCGACGATCTTGCGGCGCATGTCGGCCGGCATTGTCTCGTCGTCGGCGTCGTCGGTGACGTACAACACGTCCGGGGCACCAAACACGGGCGCAAGGCCGACGGCAACCAGCTTCGAGAGCCGCTGAACCCGGGGCGACGCCTCGAGTTTGCGCAGCATGGACGAACAGACCGATCCAATGCACGAGCAAAGACGGCACGCATGCGGCGAGACGATCTTGGGCAAGAACACGGCAGCAGCGAGGACGCGCCAGAACCAAAACGAGATGCGGTTCCAGAGATCGTTTGCGCGAGTAAAGAGATAGAGGATGACGGAATTGAAATTGAATAGGGCGAATACGGGCCAATTCGATCCGAGGTCGGCCGTGGTGTCGGTCTCGAGATCATCGAGCGCAGATGCGAGCGGAGGATCGCGCGAATCGGCCAATGAAGACACCTCAGCGGGGATTGAGTGGCCCTCGAGATCGGGCTCGTGATCGGAAAGCGCGGCCACGGGCGCCGCGTCGTCGTCGGGCGGCGGCACGGCGTTATCTTCCTCATCCGAGCTGGCGAGGTCGAACGCGTCGATGTCGGAGCCGTCGACGGAGGGGGTCGAGACGCCGCCGTAGCTGGAGGAGGACAGGTACTCGTTGAACTCGTCGTCGCCGATGATCGACATGTCGTCGAGCGCGCTGTCGTGCTCGGACCCGTCGCCGAAGGCCGAGTGCGAGGACGACGACGAAGCCGACGAGAGCGACGAGGACGAGGCCGCGGCCAAGGAGGCCTGGCCGGAGGGGTAGGCGTGGGCGGTGGAGCAGGAGGAAGCGGCGGCGGCGGAGGAGGAGGAGGAGGACGCGTGACCGACCGGTGGCCGATCGGAGGCCGGAGACGGCTCGGGCGGCATAAAGGACGACTCCGCCGGGTCAGCAGTGGACATTGGAAGGGCTGCGCGGGCGGAGTAAAGGCGTAGGACGGGGGGTGTGTTGGCGGAAAGACGAGGAGGATCAACCGCGATGGGACGACCTCATCGGAGTCCCAATTTCCAATTTGCTCCCAACGCGGCAGGCGCAAAACCCTAGCCCGATCTGGCAACGAGACCCTTGTGCTTGCTTACTGCTGACATTTACTGCGGGCTTCGTGTTCAGGGCGGCTGCTGCACCAATTCAATTCGACTCGCAACGCAACACAATATCAATCAACAGCCATCACCACTATTCTCTATTCCCCCACTCACACACTACAATGGCCGGTCCTGCTGCCGTCGGTGAACGGGGCGACTACGACGCGCTCATAGACGTCGACGCGGACGGCGTACGTCGTGTCCTTGCCTTCTTGCTGCGTGAACGTGCATTGTAGAACTGACTCTTATCCAGGTTGATCTCGGCGAGACCGACCTCGAGTTCCACGACTTCCACACCGGCACAAACGTCCAGGGCTCCATCCCCGCCGGGCAAGGTATGTACACCTCCAGACCGACCCGGGTTCTTGTCGCATCCTTCACGGAGCCGCCAATTGACCATTTCCCCCCTGCAAAGGCCGCCTGTACGAGCCGCCGTCCGCCATCGAGAACGACCCGAACCGGCCGCTGAGCGTGTGGACGATCAACTTCTACCAGCAGTTCTTCAACGTCGACTCGAGCGACGTCTTCCAGCGCTGCGTGCACGCGCTCTACCCGCGCGTGTCCTTCGTCGACACCGTCGGCGACAACCCCGACCTCTACGGCCCGTTCTGGATCGCGTCCACCGTCATCGTCGTCCTCTTCTTCTCCTCCACGCTCGCCGGCGCGATCGCGTCCCACGTCGCCGGCACGACATACGAGTACGACTTTGGCCTGCTCTCGGCCGCGGTCGCGCTCATGTACGGCTACACGTTCGCCGTCCCCGTCGTGCTCTGGGGCGTGCTCAAGTGGTACAAGTCCGAGCACGCGCGCCTGCTCGAGTGCATCACCCTCTACGGCTACTCCAACACGGTCTGGGTCCCCGTCGCGCTCGTGTCGATCTCGCCGATCGAGTTCCTCGACCTCACGACCGTGTCCAACGTCATCAGGTGGCTCATGGCCGCCATCGGCTTCGCCGTCTCGACCACCTTCCTCGTCCGCAACCTCTACCCCGTCCTCAACAGCACCGAGGCAAAGACATCCAGGATCCTGCTCGTGGCCGTCGTCCTTGGCCAGCTCGCGCTCGCGTTCCTGGTCAAGCTCATCTTCTTTGCCTACCTCAGCGCCAAATAGTCTAGGCGTGTACCTTCATACATTCACTTGTGGCTCCAAAGCTAGAGTAACTCGAGCAACTTAATCGCAGCTGTGCTACCGCAGCACTCTAGAAAGACAAACTTTTGTATTTATTACCTTTTAATTCTCAATTATACATGTTCTTACCCATGAGCATTCCCATGAACAGTCCCGACTTGGCTCATCCCAGATGGAACCTCAGGCCCTGGGCATTCTTCATCTCAATTTGGCCATCTTTTGAGTGCCTGGCATGTTGGCTGCTGGGTTCACAAGATAGAGTAAAGTTCCTCTGCAGTTCTTGTAATCTATTTCTTCGTAGTGCAAGGAAGGGGCGAGACGCTTTATGCACTCTTCTGCGCTACGTCTGCCGCCAGCACCCACAACCATCTGAGCCACCTGCTCCCGCGGCTAAACAGACCAGCTACTGCGCTCATACTAACAAGATCCCATTATTGCTTGTCTCCGGTCTTACGAGCTTTATCCTCAGTGTTAATCCCAGGTGCGCTTCCCAGATTAACCCTAACCCGGTGAGTGTCCGGCGCCGTAAATTTTTATGACTAGTATTGTTCGTTCTACCACAAAACCACACCACACACAGCCCAGCATGAGTCTGTCGAATTGCCGCTTCTACGAGAACAAGTACCCCGAGGTGGACGACCTCGTCGTCGTCAACGTGCGCCAGGTTAGTAGCCGCCTTTATGAGTTTCAGTGTGGTGAGTGGTGCTGATTCCGCGGCCTCGCCGCCCGCCGACAGATCGCCGAGATGGGCGCGTACGTGAAGCTGCTCGAGTACGACAACATCGAGGGCATGATTCTCCTGTCGGAGCTGTCGCGCCGCCGCATCCGGTCGATCCAGAAGCTCATCCGCGTCGGCCGCAACGAGGTCGTCGTCGTGCTCCGCGTCGACAAGGAGAAGGGCTACATCGACCTGTCGAAGCGCCGCGTGTCGGCCGAGGACATCGTCAAGTGCGAGGAGAAGTTCAACAAGTCCAAGGCCGTGCACTCGATCCTGCGGCACGTGTCCGAGAAGAGCACGATCCCGCTCGAGCAGCTGTACGCGAGCATCGGCTGGCCGCTGTACAAGAAGTACGGCCACGCCTACGACGCGTTCAAGATCTCAATCACGAACCCGGACACGGTCTTCGAGGGCGTCGCGTTCCCGTCCGAGCTCGTCAAGGCCGACCTGATCCTGCAGATCTCGCGCCGGCTCACGCCGCAGCCGACCAAGGTCCGCGCCGACATCGACGTGACCTGCTTCGGCTACGACGGCATCGACGCGGTCAAGGCCGCGCTCAAGAAGGGCGAGGCCCTCCACACCGAGGCCGTGCCGGTCAAGGTCCGGCTCGTGTCGCCGCCGCTGTACGTGCTCACGTCCCACTGCCTCGACAAGCAGCTCGGCATCGACATCCTCGAGAAGGCCATCGTCGAGATCGAGCAGAGCATCAAGCAGGCCGGCGGCGAGTTCTCCGTCAAGATGGCGCCCAAGGCCGTCACGGAGAGCGACGACGCCGAGCTCCAGGCGCTCATGGAGCGGAAGGAGCTCGAGAACAAGGAGGTCTCCGGCGACGACGACGACTCGGAGAGCGAGGCCGGCGACATCGAGTAGGGGCCGGCACCCGACAAAATTAAAAGCCCAGCACGTTTCCTTTTTATCTCTCCTTTTTATCTCTCCGTTGGTTTATCGTATCTACACAGTTGTCCTTTCTTGTTGTAATATTACTCTTTTTTCCCGTGATCAGCATAGATTCCGCTCAATATCTGATTTACAACTATATATGTATATTGTACTGTACACATCTACAATCGTGAAAACACACACTTTATCTACGCGGTCGCGGCCTGATTGATCAGGTGGCCGAGATTCTCGACGAGCCCCAGGAGACTCGTGATGTTGCCGCTCCACTCGTTCAGGATGTCGTTCGCGTCCCTGGGCTTGTCGAACGAGACGATCTTCTCTGGTCGGTTGATGCGCGCGTAGATCGTGCCCTGCGTCACGAGGCTCGACAGGTACGTCTCGGTCTCCTGGTCGGACAGGTCGAGCAAGGTCCTCAGACGCGACGTGTGGATCCTTGTGTAGTACTTTGCAACCACCCGGATGTTCTGCAAATGCATGCATGTTAGCTTGCTTTTCCAAACTAGAGCCATGCATAGATATATATAAGAGAACTCACGTGCTCGATGACGCGCTTGCGGAAGTCCTCCCACCGCTTCTCGCCCTTGGGGTCGGACACGTCGAACACGGGCGTGGCGCGCAGGCCGGGCCCGTAGATCTCGTCCGTGCGCGGCCACCTCATGAGCTCGACCTTTGTGAAGTTCTTGAGCAGCTCGTTCTCGACCGGCATCGACTGCAGGCGCGTGTCGCGCCCGATGCGGTGGATCAGGTCCGACTGCTCGTTGTCGTAGGGTGCGAGGATGATGAAGTAGATGATGTTGCGGAGAACCTGGAAAGCACAAGATTAGACATGCCGGACAAAGGTTACACTAAGAAGTGACCCACATCTTTCCATTTTGACTCGTCGTCCTTGACGGACGGCGTCTCGTACACGGCGCGGTAGTGCTTGCACACGTCGAGGTACTTGTCCTCGTGCGCGGATATCCGGATCATGAGCTCGTAGAAGCGCAGGCGCAGGTCCTGCACCTCGGCGTTGTCAAAGTAGCTGGTCGAGATCTTGCGGCTCAGGACCGTGGCCTGGGTGTAGTCCTCCCGGAGGATGCAGAGCTGGACCTGCTCGAGGATGAACTCGGTCTTTTCTCGGTTGTCCATCGAGCCGTAGGTCTCGACCTGCAGGTCGCACATGAGGTCGGCCGCGGCGGCGATGTCGCCCTGGCCCTCCTTGATCTTGGCGAGCGTGCGGGTGACGCGCGCGCGCTCGACCTCGATGAAGATCTGCAAAACATCGTCAGCCTTGCAATTCAAAAGAAAGGCCAAACCGACACAAAAAATAGAACCTACCTTGCCCTCGGACACGATCCGGATGGACTCGATCGTCTCGATCTTGGTGTCCAAGTCCGGCGCCGAGTCGAGGAACGTGATGGCCTCCTGGACCATCTTCGTGATGGCCTGCTTCAGCTGGCCGTGCTTCTTTGACAGCAGCTGGATGTACTCGTTCATCTGCTTCCAGTCGTGCGCGTTCTTGAAGATCGTGATGATCTTCACGAGCAGCTTCTCGGTCGACGCGAGATCAGCAGCCTGGGGATGACCCTGTTAGCACTCGAATTCGCACGGCAGAACAAAAAAAAACACACCTGCCGGGTCTGCTTCTCGAGCGTCAAGAGGCGCTCGACGGCAGCCTGGATGTCGGTCTATGCGGAATAAGAATTGGAGTGTCAGCTGGTGAGTGTTCCATGGGGTTCGGTTCCCAAGTCCCGCGAATACGGCGGACTGCCTGCTGACCTTGACGAGCTCGTCGATCTTGGGCAGCTCCTCGACGAGCAGCTCGCTGTAGTCCTTCTCGGGCTTGAGGATGGAACCGTCGGACATCGTGGGCGGTGCTGTATGTCGAATGGGTTCTTGTGGAGTAGGAGTTGATTGTGAGAACTTCGAGGCAATCTCGAACAGTCGGCCCTAACCTGCACTCTTCTTCACTCTTCACGCTCTTCACACGCTTCACCGACACAGCAAATCGACCTCCAAAAACCCCGGACACAGCAGCACGTTCGCCGACAGAGCCATGTCGGTCTCCGCAGACACGAACGGCTCGCAGCAGCAGATCGCGGCGCCCGTCGGCATCATCATCCCGCCGCCAGACATTCGAGGTGCGCCTTGTTCGCCGTCCAGCGTCGATTCCCCTACTGACTCTCTTGCAGAAATCATTGAAAAGACAGCCGGATATGTGCACCGAAACGGCCAGGCCGTAAGTCATTTCCCCCAGTCGACTGTGAATTCAATCGTGACCGGCTTTCTCACATCAGCCTGCTGCAGTTCGAGGCCCGCATCCGCGACAACGAGAAGCACAACAACAGGTTCAGCTTCCTCGCCCCGTCAGATCCGTACTACCCCTTCTACGAGTGGCGGCTGGACGAGCACCGCGAGGGCCGTGCCGGTCCCGGCGCGTCCGCGGGCACGCCCGCCGCCGGCAGTAGCGGCGCCGCGAACGGAGTCGCGCCGGCCACGGCCAGCAGGCCGAGCGGACCCGCGGCGCCGCCGGTGCTGCAGTTCGCCGCGCCGCTGCCGGCGCTGTCGGCCCAGGACCTGGACGTGATCCGGCTGACGGCGCTGTTCACGGCGCGCAACGGGCGCTCGTTCGCGAACGCGCTCACGCAGCGCGAGGAGCGCAACTTCCAGTTCGACTTTCTCCGGCCGAACCACTCGCTCTACCCGTACTTCACGAAGCTGGTCGAGCAGTACGGCCGCGTGCTCAAGCCCTCGGCCGAGATCACCGACCGGCTGGCGGGCAACGTCGAGCACCGGTACGCGGCGCTCGAGCGCGGCAAGCTGCGGGCGGAGTGGCAGAAGCTGCAGGAGCGGCAGACACAGAAGGCCGCCGAAGCCGCCGAGGCCGAGCGGAGTGAGTTATTTTCTTGTAGTATTCCGTGGGAATATGATGCTGACAATGATTTCGCAGTCGCATACGCACAGATCGACTGGCACGACTTTGTGGTGGTCGAGACGATCGAGTTCACTTCGGCCGACGACGGCGTCGACCTGCCGCCGCCGATGTCGCTCTCCCAGCTCGAGCACGCGTCGCTGGAGCAGAAGCAGATGATGTCGCTCTTCAACGACGCGAACCGACTCGCCATCGAGGAGGCGCCGCCCGACTTTGAGCCGCCGGAGCAGCTGCACCGGCTGCAAGCACTGCAACAGCAACAACAACAACAACAACCACAGCAACCGCAACAGCAAGCGCCGGCGCCCGCAGCCGCGCCCGCGAGCGCGCGCGAGGAGACAGACGACGACCGGCGGATCCGCGAGCGCCAGGACGCCCTGCGGCGCCAGCGCCAGGCCGAGGCCGCCGCCGCGCAGGCGCCCGGCCCGCAAAACATCCGGATCCTGCCCCAGGGCGCGACCAGGCGGGCCGCGCACGCGGCCGCGTCCGCGGCCGCGAACGCGACGCTGCAGGAGTGCCCGACCTGCCACGAGCTCATCCCGGCGGCCGAGTTCAACGAGCACCGGCGGATCGAGCTGCTCGACCCCAGGTGGAAGGAGGAGAAGGCGCGCAACGACGCGCGCGCGACCGTGTCGAACCTCGCCTACGACGAGATCTCGACCAACATCAAGCGGCTCGCGAGCGCGCGGACGGACCTGTTTGACGCCTACGGCAACGCGCTGACGCCGGAGGAGGCGGCCCGGCAGAAAAAGAGATAGGTGTACGATACTTTTGGCTAATTATCTGTAACAAAACTGTACTATACATATATACACACAACAAAGGTTATTCAACAGGTAGAAGTAAGACTATTCAAACAGGTAGAATGCCAAGTCCCTTTGAGAGAAAAAATCGGCCACGACGGAGATCACCATGTCTATTATCCCCAGAGACACTGTCGAGATTGTTTCCTAGAGAGCAAGTTAGTCACAAGGCGCAGGAAACAAGCAAAAGCATAGAAAAGACACCTACCGTCGACTGCTTGACGGCGATGCACTTCTGCGCGAGCTCGCGCAGGATAGCGACCTCGCGGCCGGGCACGACGTCGGCGGCGCGGACGAGCAAGGCGTAGAGCCAGACGGCCATCTCGCCAGACATGTTCGCCGTGACCCAGCGCAGGTAGTACTTGAACAGCCGGAAGACGTCCTCCTGCTCGAGCACGGCGAGGACCGTCATCGCGGGCGGCGTCGCGGGCGCCTGGATGTACGCGCGCCACGCCGCGAGCGAGGAGGGCAGGTCCGCGCGGGACAAGGCGGCGGGCGCGAGCGCGGCGTAGGACTCCTCGAACACGGCGCGGGAGAACCTGTACTGGCTCAGCGCGTAGGCGTGCCACTGCTTGTCGACGGCCGCGCTGCGGAAGATCGGTGGTGCAGGCGGCGACGGAGGCGGCGACGGGCATGTAGTCTCGGGGTGGATGGGAGGCGGCGATACGTGGATCCGGCGCTCTGCCCGGACGAAGTTCGGGTACGCGTCCGCCTCGCGCCTGCCGTGAAGCGCTGTTAGCGGTCGTTCCCACACTCACCGGTCTCTCAAAACCTACCGGACCGCGAGCAGATAGGCGAGGCCGTCCTGCGGCACGCCCGAGTCGTCGTCGTCGTCGTAGTCGAGCGTCATGTTTGCGCGGTCGCGAGCGGTTGCGGCCTCGTTCGGCACGGGAAACGCACCGCGCTGGCCGGTGGCGGGGTCGAGCGGGCCGGCCGTGTGCTTGCTCAGTCTGATGATGGAGTTCTTGCTCCGCGTGTAGTTTGGCAGCGTGCTGTCGTCGTGCTCGTCGTGCTCGTCGTCGTTTTCTTCGTCTTCGTCGTCGTCGTCGTCGAGGTCGCTGCTGTGTGGCTCGTCGCCTTCGACCACGAGCTCGTCGGCCTCGTCGATCTCGTCCTCGACCTCACCGCCGTCCTCGTCCTCGTCGTCGCCCTCATTCTGCACCGGCGACGGGTCCAGCACGAACCGGCTGTGGCTGCTCATCTGCGGTTGGCTCTTCGGGAGTCTGTTGGCGTTCTGGCCCCGGCCCCGGACAAATCTCTAAACGTTAAATCGCGGGCACGCGTCCTGCTCCCCCGGACCGCATCAACGACCACGACGAGCGCGTCGGGGACGGACACACCACAAATTCCGCAGTTCTCCCCGCGCAATGCGCTCGCCATCTCCGCCAGGCGAGGCGCCAGGCATACGGCCGCTTCTGCCGTTCTCGCACAACGCGTCCCGGCCCGCCGGCGAGTTCGCGCTCGCGACCGTGCGGGACGCGCGCACGTTAGGGACGACGGCGGCCGCAACGGGCACGGGCACGGGGACGACTTCATTTGGAGCAGCAGGAGCAGGCGCGCGCGTGGTGCCGACGTCGGACTCGCTGCCGCCGGAGTTTTTCTACGTGGACTCGTCCACGGATTTCGACGCGCTGCCGAGCGACGCGGACGCGTTCGCGGCCGACGCCGCCGCGCGCGCACGCGACCATCGCGCGATTCTGTCCTCCGCGGCCGTGCCACCCATCGACGGCGCCGGTTCCGCCGGATACGACGGTGCCGACGGCGTCGTGGTCGGCGCGAGCAGCAGCGCCGGCCACAAGCGGCCTCTCCCGTGGCAGCAGCACCAGGACGAGCTCGGAGGCCGCAGCGACCGGCGGCAGGCGGACTACGCGGCCGCGTACGCGGGATACAGACGGACGCCGGCGAACCTGAACAAGCGGCTGCAGCAGGACGCGGCGGCGACGAACCGGTCGCTGCAGGAGATGTGGGACTCGCTGCCGTCGTCGCCGCCGGGGCCTGTCGCTGGCGCCATGGACGATGATGATGACGACGACAACGACAATGACAACAACAATAACAACAACAACACCGGCCGGGGTTTATTTGGCCAGGGCAACGGCGGCGGCGGCGACCGGCGGTGGCGCGCGGGCTCGGTCGTGTCCAGTTTCGCGTCGACCGTGACGCAGGCGAGCAGCACCGCCGCGTCGACGGTCCGGACGTCGTCGTTCGCGCGCGGCGACGCGCGCGTGACCGCGGTCATCCGCGCGGCGCTCGAGGACGGCCGCGGCGACAACGTCGACCTGAGCCGGCTCGGCCTGGCCGACGTGCCGGACGAGATCCGGGACCTGCGCAGCATCGTGCGCCTCGCGCCCGAGTTCAACGGCACCGACACCGGCCCGCTCGGGGCGGACGTGCGCGTGTACCTCGGCTACAACAGCATCACGCGCGTGCCGGCTGCCCTGCTGGCGGTCGACAACATCACGGTGCTGTCGCTGCGCAACAACCGGCTGCGCGCGCTGCCGAACGCGATCGCGCGCCTGACGAAGCTCCAGGACCTCTCGATCAGCGGCAACGAGATCGAGGCTTTGCCGGCCCAGGTGCTCCTCCTCCGCGACCTGCGCGTGCTCACGATCCACCCGAACCCGCTCATCCCCCGGCCCCATGACGGATCGCCGGGAGTCGCGCGGGCGCCGAGCAGCGACATGCCGGACCGGCGGAGCGACATCTCGACCGCCTACCGCGCCCACGCACTCGCACACGCCGTATACGCCCGCCCGCACGCGCACCAGCACGCGCAGGTCGCCGGCCTCGCCGAGCTGTGCCTGCGCTCGCTCTCGCGCTACCGCGCGACGGGCAAGGAGCTCCGGCGGTGGGGCCTGGCCGAGCGGCACTACTGCGCGCTCGCGCACGCGGTCGACATGGCCGAGCTCGGCAGCACGTGCGGCCAGTGCGGCGGGTTCATGGTCGGCTGCGTCGCGTACGCGCTCGAGTGGTGGAACGCGGTCGTCGGGGTCGACGACGTCACGCTGCGCCGCGAGTTCTGCTCGGGCCGGTGTGTGAGGCGGTGGGCGGAGGTCGGCGCGCGACGGAACGGCGTTTGAAGGGCTGCATGTGCGACGTGTCATGTTCTTTTATTCTTTTCTTTGCTTTGCTTTGTATTCTATTTTTTGTTTGTTTTTGTTTGCAGTTGGAGCCTTGCGAAAATGGATAGCATTTTTGGACAGAGATGGGCGGCGTGTGAAAATAGACAGGGTTGCGATGAGCCTAGAAATTATTTAGAGCACAGCTTCGCGCACACACGACAGACACCACCACCAAGCACCATGCACGAGATCCTCCACCTCTCGTTCTCTGCTCGCGCAAACCACCTGACGACCCACTTCTTCAATGTGCAGGAGTCGTACTTTACCTACGCGGCCGATCCGGACGAGCCCGCCGCGGGCGGCGCGTCCAACAACTTCACGCTCGCGAACGACGCCGTCCGCGAGCACGCCGGCAACGCGTCGCAGGCGGCCCGGCCGAGCAAGGTCGACCACTACGCGAGCTTCCGGCCCGGCATTGGCGCGGACGGCGTCACGGAGACGTTCACGCCCCGGTGCCTGCTGTGGGATCTGAAAGGTGAGCCAGCAGCGAACTGCTTTCGCGATCGTGTTCTTGCGGCTAAGACGACGCAGGCGGCCAGGGATCGCTCAAGAGATACAATTCGCTGTACGATCGCGGCGAGGACGTCATGTTAAGGTGTGCTGGTCTGTTCTTTGGGGAGGGGCTTGCGGAATGCGTTAACACTGTGAGTGCAGGGACGTGGTCAAGATCGAGCATCCTCGGATCCCGCAGAGCGAATACGTGACGGCGCTGGATACGGTTTGTGGGCCCTCTACGCTACGTCGATTATTGCAGGCGGTGGCATGCTAAATCACGCCGTAGGATCCGGCGAATCTCCCGCGCCTGTCGCCGGCGACGACGCGGTACTGGTCGGACTACTGCACGGTCTTCCACCACCCGCGCGCACTTCTGCAGCTGTCCAACTGGACGTACGACCCCGTCACGGCGCCGAAGGGCCGCATGCGCGGCCTGCCGGCGCCGACAAAGACGGCAACGACGGCAACGACGGCAACGCCGCCGGCTGCGGCGGCGTTCCGGTCGTTCGCGGCGGGCACGGCCGCGTTCGAGGACGAGTCCGGCGTGGACGAGGAAGGCACCGGCGCGGACGCGCTCGAGTCGAGGTTCCGCCAGCTCCTGGAGGAGGCCGACCTCGTGTCCGGGGTCAACGTCGTCGTCGACGTCGACTCGGGCTGGGGCGGGTTTGCGGCGGCGGCGCTGCGCGAGGTGCGCGACCAGTTCCTGCCAAAGGGCGTCGTCGCGGTGTGGGGGCTCGAGGACTCGGGCCCGCTGACACGGCGGGTGAGTGTTGAGAGTGCGGGTCGGGTGTACTTTCGGTAATTAACTCTCCTGCAGGAAGAACAATGGGCACGAATCCAAGGTGTGCTGGCACTTGGCGACGTCGCGTCCGCGTACGTGCCGCTGGCGCTGCCGGCAGCGGCGGCGAAGGTGTCGGCGTTCCTGGGCACGGCGGACGCGGACACCGACAGCAGCGTGGACCTTGCGAGCGACTGGCACGCGACGGCGCTGCTGGCGCTGGCGTTCGAGACGCAGACACTGCCGACGCGGCTGACGGCGACGTCGCCCGGCCGGCTGGCCATGGCCGACCTGGTCCTGCCGCTGACGGCGTTCGGCGCGCGCCGCGTGGTCGACGAGCTCAGCGTGAGTTGCGGCGGCGGCGCGCCGCTCGACGTCGGCTGGCGCAACAGCGTGAACGACACGTTCGTGCGCCCGCCCGCGAGCCGCCGCGGCGCGCCGCGGCAGTCGCGGCCGGCCAAAGCTGCGACGGACGCGCGCGAGTTTTCGCACGTTCGCGTCGTGCGCGGTTCTGCCGGCCCCGACGACGACGGCGGGGCCGCCGGCGATGTCGATCCCGACGACGTCGCCGTGGCAGGGCTCGCGTTCCCGGCGCTGGCGGCGCTGCCGGCGTTCGTGCCGCCGCCGTTGAGCGCGGGGCGGGTTTCCGCGTGCGCGCGCAGCACGGCGCAGGTGCGGCAGGTCGCGCGGCAGATGCGCGCGTTTGTGTCGCAGTACGTGCGCGGGGACGAGCGCGACGAGACGGCGGACGCGCTGGCGACGCTGTCGGGCGCGTACGGCGCGGGCGAGTACGAGTACGGCTACGGCGATGGTGGCGACGACGAGGACGACGACGAGCTCGACTTCGAGGCCGGCGAGGACGACGACTGGTGGCACTGAGGTGGTGGTTTGATGGTTGCGCTTGCGCCTATGCGCTCAAACGCCCGATGCGGTAACGCGTGCGGCTGCCGGTTCGGGCAGAGTTTCATTTCCGTCTCGGCAGCGCTTGCCGGCCCCTGCCGAGCGCTGCCGAGCCCTTGCCGAGACGTGCCGAATGCGGCCGGGCCGTGCCCGGGCGCTGCCGGTTGCCGGACAGTTTCGGGACGGTTGCCGAGAGAGACTCCGGGGGCGGGCGGTCGGAAGTTCCGGCCGGGGGGGAGCTTGCGGCTCACGGCCGGGTCACGGGTCACGGGTCACGACTCACGACTCACGCCTGGCTCACGGGGCTGTGCGCTGGGCTCCCCCGGCTGGAGCGTGTGAGCCGTGTGAGCCGTGTGGGCCGTGTGAGTTCTGTGACGGATCACAATCCCGGACTGGCCTCGATTCGATCAACAACTTTGTTCTCGTCGGCCTGTTTTGTTCTCTTCTCCTTTCTCTCCGCTTACCGCTCTGCAGCTTCACCGCTTCTCCTCGCCGCGCCCGCGCCCGCACCACCACCACCAGCAGCAGCAGCAGCAGCAGCAGCAGCAGCAGCAGCAGCAATGGGCGACCCGCGTCTGCCGCCCGGCCCGCCGCAGTTCTACGCGCCCGCGCAAGCGCAAGCCCCGCTCTCGCCGTACGGGGTCTCGTCCGCGAATGTCGGCCCGGCCGCCCCACATGCGAACCACCAACACCACCTCCTCCTCCCCGCCGGCCAGCATCCGCGCCAGCTGCACCACCACCAGCAGCAGCCGTACGAGCGGGCGTCGCTCTACCAGTACATGCCGCCGCCCCGCCCGCAAGACTACGCGCCAGCCGCCGCCGCCGCCCTCCCGATGCATCAGCATCACCACCAGGGCCCCCCGCCCGCCATCGCCCACTCCGCCGTGGCCGGCCCCCCCGCCGCCGGGCCTGCCACCGGGCCCGCCGTCGCCGCGCCCCGGCGCCCCTTCCGCCAGCGCCGCAAGGACCCGTCCTGCAACGCCTGCCGCGAGCGCAAGGTCAAGTGCGACGCGACCGAGACGACGGCCTGCACCGAGTGCACGTCCCGCAAGCTCAAGTGCCGCTTCACCAAGGACACGCTCCGCCGGATGTCGTCCCTCAAGCAGGTCCAGGACCTCGAGCGCCAGCTCGCGAGCGCGCGCGCCCACATCGCCGCCATGGCCCCGACCGCGGCGCCGCCGGACGGCATCATGCCCGGGCAGGCCGCGACCGGCCCGCTGCTCTCGCCTCTCAGCGCGCCGCGGTCTGCCGCCAGCGCTTCACCTGCCGCGGCGACGTCCGCTGCCTCTGCCGCCGCCGCCGCCGCCGCCGCCGCCGCGGCGGCGGCGGCGG
>JAKTPS010000213.1:0-19909 GCA_030556275.1 Lipomyces sp. NRRL Y-27488 | reverse complement strand
CAGGAAGACGCGAGGGAGCAGGAAGACGCGAGGGAGCAGGAAGACGCGAGGGAGCCGGCGAGGGAGCAGGAAGACGCGAGGGAGCCAGCGAGGGAGCGGGAGGAGGCGAGGGAGCCGGCGAGGGAGCGGGAGGAGGCGAGGGAGCCAGAAGAGGCGAGGGAGCCGGAGGAGGCGAGGGAGATGGCAGAGGCGAGGGAGACGGAGAAGGCGAGGAAGCCGGAAGAGGCGAGGGAGACGGAACAGGCGAGGGAGACGGAACAGGCAAGGGAGACGGAAGAGGTGAGGGAGACGAAGGAGAAGGAGTAGGCGAAGGAGAAGGAGTAGGCGAAGGAGAAGGAGTAGGCGAAGCAGGTGAAGAAGAGGAAGAAGCGGAAGAAGATGATGAGGAAGAGGAGGAGGAAGAGGAGGAGGAGGAAGTGGTGCTGCGGTCGTCGATGGTGCCTGTGAATGGCTCGATGACCGCCGCTGGAGTCGTAGCGTTCGGCGTGGTAGTCGTGGTCGTAGTCGTGGTGGTAGTAGTTGTAATCGTGGTCGTAATCGTGGTCGGTGTGGTCGTCGTGGTGGTCGTGGTTGCTGTGATCGGTGTGGTCGTGATTGTTGTCGTTGTCGTTCCGGTCCGTGTGGTCGTTGTGTTGTTGGTTGTTGGCTTTGTTGGCATGTCCGCGGCAATCGCGATCTCCTCGTCCTCGGGGGCATCAAAAAATGAGAGTTCCAACTTTGCAGCATGCACCGCGTACAGATCACTCATAGCGACCGAGAGGGCTACTTTCGCTGCCATGACTTCACTGCGGGAGGAATATTGAGCTGCATCGTCGGTCGTCTCGTCCTTCGCAGTACCCTGTGTGATGGCTGTTAGTCTCGCTCGCTGATAAAAAATGGTGATGTTGGGAGTTACTCACCCAGAGGAGGTTGAAGAGCTTTGTCGCAAACATTCTGAACGGTTGTCGATACTTTTCAACGCTAGTATGGAAAACCTGTGGGGAGAAGAAAGGAGAAGGAAAAATGTGGGCATTTTGTTGGCGATTTGGTCTGCCAGCCCGGATGCGAATGACAGATTGGATAACCGACCGACATGTTTACCTTCCCCAATAGGAAGCTGCACGCTCAGTAGACTGAGCAATCTGCAGGCATGTAAGTGTCACTACGTCCTAGTAAATGATACATTAGTGTTAGCAGGGTGTATCAGATTTTACTGTTTGCATATTCTTGTAGTTTCGTGCCATGTAGCGACTATGGGTCACCGCCGCGATCTCTCTGGGCCCAATATGGTTGGAAGAACTCACACACGCTGCCAGCCTCGTCACCATATTACGTCTGGTTTTGAAAGAAACCGTCTTATCATTAAAATGAAGTCTTTGGTAACGCTACAGGGAAATACTGCTGACCATGCAGCAGTAACGTGAACAATGACCTGGCCAACAGATTATGAACACGCAGAAACAGGCCATCACCGTCCCCACTTCAGTCAATTAAATTCAGATGTAAAGTATCAGTAAAATCTCAAAAGAAGCTCCTGGTCCCACCTCTTCGTCCCACAAGCCCACATCACGAGCCAAAATCCAATTCGGTTTCCCTCATCCCTTGCCACGCGAACATAGAATCTTCCATCCTCTCCAAGTGCCGCTCCAAGCCTCGTCTCAAAAATCAAAAATCGTACAAAAAAGGAGAACGCACTCTGGATTTCCACAAGCAAGACCAAGGCAGCAGAGGAGTCAGCAGTGCTACAAAGCACCAGCGCTAGCATCACCAAATTCACCGCTCTCGCGGACCAACATCGAAATCAGAGGCATAGCAGACACAAACATATCGCGCTAGCCAACTGATAACGGACCTCACAAAGCACCGAGTTTTCGGCACAAGTTCGCACCGACATCTTAAAAATCGTCAGTTTGGGTAGAAGTCAATCAAAGCAGAGTAGTGGATGATCGAGTCTCGACAGTAGCAGTCTGTTCGCCTCGGTTTGTATGATACTTTAGCTATTGTATTCTTGCGCATAACACTCCATTCAGATCTGGCGATGCAGGCGATAGTGGAGAGGTTAAGACGCCAGACGTCATGTTCCGTGCGATGGAGTTTGGGTAAGGTAGTCGTAAAACATATTCTAAATTGAAAAGACGTATCAAATCGTTGATCCGTAATCGTGCAGCTTCCTTCGATAGATGAGTGGAATGTAGAAATAGTGAGAGCGTAGTAGAAAATACTAGAAGTAAAGAACGTGAACCTCAGAGAACATAGGGTATGCCGGTTGAACGTCAATTGAGCGGCCAGAATCTCATTATCATGGGGTATTAGATAGAACCACATGCATGCAGCTGTTTAGTCATGCGGTTTCGCATGTCTAGAATCTCATATTCTGACAGATTCAAAATTAGGTGATTGGCTCTTGTTTGCTGCCGGTAATGGGGCGCAACATAGCCAATGCCGAACAGCAGAGAAGCAGACATAAGAACTCTGGAATACCACCCGCACATTCTCGGATCATGCAATGATCAATCCGAGTGTTGTGTTCAGAAGTATGAGTCACACGTGATCCGGGCACGTGAGTGTGTGTGACGTGTGATTGCGTCTATAAATAACGAAATGTCCAAAACGAGGAATGCGCGGTTCGGGCACTAGGCCCGAAACGGCAAGACGGATGGCCAGACAGAGTCTTGCGGCGGCCGACATCAACTTCTTCCGGGTTTTCCTTCGTCTGGTTCTTCCTCCGTTTGCCTTCCTTCCTCCCTCCGCATTACTGTCCCTAGAACTAGAACAGGAGAGCAAATATGCGTGTTTCGACTGTTGCAGCATCACTTCTCGCCGCCGCGGGCTATGCTTCCGCGATAGGACAGGTGCGCACGCAGCAAGTCCCAGTATTGTTTGCAAGCGAACATGCCCAACTGACTTGTTTACCAGCTCGCGTTCAACCTCGGCGTTCAGGGCAATACCGACGGTGTTTGCGTATGACTTGATTCTGCTAATTTGTAGTGCAGAAGAGGTTACTAATTTCAGCAGAAAACTACCGAGGACTATCTTGCTGACTTCGACACGATCAGCGGTTACTCCACAATCGTGCGTGTTTATGCCGCCTCGGACTGCAACACCCTCCAGAACATTCTTCCTGCTGTGAGTTTGCTAGAAACATGCCACGCCGTGTTGCAGCCTAGATGCTGATGCCAAGAATAGATTCAAGAGCGGGGCTTCAAGCTGTTCGTGGGCGTGTGGCCCAACGACGATGCCCACTTTGCTGCCGAGAAAGCCGCACTCTCGACGTATCTGCCCACGATCGACAGCTCGTACATTGAGGCGATCACTGTCGGCTCGGAGGCGCTTTACCGTGCGGATCTGACTGCATCTGAGCTCGCGTCTGCAATCGATGACGTTCGCACCCTTGTGCATGGAATCTCCGGTTATGAGAGCGTACCAGTGGGTACGGTTGACTCGTGGAACGTCCTTGTGGACGGTGCCAACGCTCCCGCTATCCAGGCGTCGGATATCGTCATGGCGAACGCTTTCTCCTACTGGCAGGGACAGACGATGCAGAACTCGTCGCACTCGTTCTTTGATGACATCATGCAAGCGCTGCAGGTCATTCAGACTACAAAGGGCACCACGGACTTGACGTTCTGGGTTGGCGAGACCGGCTGGCCCACCGACGGCGGCAACTTCGGTGCCTCGTACCCGTCTGTCGAGAACGCAGCGCAGTACTGGCAGGAGTCTGTGTGTGGAATTCGTGCGTGGGGTATCAACACCATCGTGTTTGAGGCGTTTGACGAGGCATGGAAGCCTGTGACTTCGGGTATTGAGGGTGTGGAGACTCACTGGGGTGTGTGGACGGATGATGATACGTCGCCCAAGTACGACTTGAGCTGCAATTTTTCGTAGATTAATAGGGCTGGGCGGTGGTGATTTTGTACTATGTAATAGAGTGGTTATGTGTGTTTACACACCGCCCGATAGGGCTTAGCTCGTTTCCTTCGCGCATCCACAAAAACACAAGACCAGCAGCGGCGAGTACTTCCTCGCGAGACCATTAAGCCCACACTAATAGACGACGCAATGGCCTACTCCGCCCGCTTGCGACACGACATCACTACGCTCTTTAAGGATGGCCCTCCGCACCCCGACATCGTGCTTCCCGAGTCCGGACCGACCGATCTCACAACCATCACCCTGCACGTGCTGGGCCCCGCGTCGACGCCGTACTCTGCCGGCGCGTGGAAGCTGACCTTGAAGATGCCCACCGATTACCCGAACACGCCGCCAAAGGCATACTTTGAGACCAAGATCTTCCACCCGAACGTGGCGGTGCCGAGCGGCGAGGTCTGCGTGGACACGCTGAAACGGGACTGGACCGCCGACGTGGATCTGCGGCATGTCTTGCTCGTTATTCGCTGCCTACTGATCGAGCCCAACCCCGAATCGGCCCTGAACGAGGAGGCCGGCAAGCTACTACTGGACGACTTTGCGGACTTTGAACGAATGGCGCGGCTGATGACCTCGGTGCATGCCCTTAAGCGCAGCGCCTTCGAGGTCGCCAAAGACGACGTGTACGAGGACAATGCCGGCGAGCCTACGGCAGTACCGGCGAACATATCTGCAACGCCCTCGGGCACCAAGAAAAACGTATTACAGCCATTGCAACACACACAACGCGGCGCAGCGTCAAAGGACAAGCAGAAGAAGAAGGTTGGCATGAAACGGCTATGATAATATTGCTACTACACTTTTTTTGTAACAAAACTGCTACTGTATTATGATATCACCTGTTGAATAATAAACAACTTCACTACGTATACAACGAGAAATTTAATGGCACGGAGCTTCCGCGGCCACTAGGGTAGAGCTTCTGCTTGCCGTCGAACTTACGCGGCTTTGGCAGCTGGTCTTCCGGTTTGTATCTGTACTTCGAGTCGTTGATGTCCAGCTTCTGTGCGCCGTTGCTGTTGAGAGTGTACGACGCGGCGTTCAGGTCTCGAATGTTTTTGTACGCGGATGCCGTTGCTGTCGTGCGGCGGGTTACACTTGACGGTCCGCCTGAGGTGCTGGTCGCAGAACCCGTGGATGCCGACGCAGTGGGCTGCAGCCGCAAAGATGTGCTGCTATTGTTGTTTGGCGATGCAGAAGGAGGGCCCGGTGGTGGTGGCGGAGGAGGAAGTTTTCCGTTTGCGGAGGCAGACGCCGACGGTGACGCCGACGGAGGAGGGGGAGGAGGCGGCGGTGGTAAGCCGAGACTGCTCGATGAATTCTGCGAGGAATGGCCAAAAGATGCGGGAGGCGGGGGTGGTGGTGGAGGCGGAAGAAATGGCGAAGCTGCTGGCCCAGCCCCAGGCAGTATCATGCTCGGAACACGCTGCGAAACCGGCCTCTCCTGATATGCATAGTCGTCCTCTTCCTCCTCTTCTTCCTCACCTGACTCGTCAGTGAAAACCGACGCCGCACTGGGCTGCATAGGCGGTGGCGGTGGAGGAGGAGGCGCAGCTATCGGTAGCTGTGGAATTACCGGCGGTTCAAACTTCGGCACTGGCGGCGCACTGAAAGCCGGCGGTGGAGGTGGTGCAGCAAAACTCGCGGACGCGGTAGTCGCAACAGGCGGTGGAGGTGGTGCGGCCGGCGCCACAGACGCAGTAGAAGAATTTGAGCGATGGCGGCGATGTTGTTCTATCGACGCCTTCAGCGCGGCAGGGAATACGAATCCAGCAGGAGCATGTGGTGGTGCTGACGCTGGAGCAGAAGCAGGAGCAGACTTAGGCACAGGCGCTGCATGAGCGGGCGATGCGGAGGTATTCAAAAAGGGCGGTGGCGGTGGAGCTGGCGGGATTCCTGCGGGAGCGGACGGCGCCGAAGTCGCTGGAGGCGCGAAAAATGGAGGTGGAGCCGACGATGGCACGGGAGGCGGAGGGGGAGCGGAGGATGGAAGTTGCGGCGGAGCTGGAGGCAGACCTGCTGGCGGAGGAGGCGGTGGCGGTGGTGCTCCACCCGCAGACGAGGGAAGAGCAGGAGCGGAAGGAGGAGCGGAAGGAGTAGGTGCACCAAACGAAGATGGCAACGGAGGAGCCGGTGGGGGAGGAGCAGCAGGAGCAGCAGATCCGGGAAATGATGGCGGCAGCGGCGGCGCTGGTGGAGTCGGAGCGGCTGCAGTAGACCCTCCAAAAGACGGCGGCAGCGGTGGTGCCGGCGGAGGCGGAGCAGATGAAACAGATCCTCCAAAAGAAGGCGGTAGCGGCGGTGCCGGTGGAGGCGGAGCAGATGAAGCAGATCCTCCAAAAGACGGCGGTAACGGCGGTGCAGGCGGAGGCGGAGCGGATGCATTACTTGATCCCCCAAAAGACGGTGGCAGCGGCGGCGCCAGCGGAGGAGCACTGCTTCCACTTGAAAACGGCAAAGGCGGCGCCGGCGGAATTGGCGCCGACGAGGCAGGACGAGCTGAAGGGGCAGGAGGAGCTGGCGGCGGCGGTGCGAAAGAGGGCGGAGGAGGCGGTGCCACCGGCGGTGCCGAAAACGGAAGCGGAGGAGCCGGTGGAATCCCTGATGGTGCTGCCCCTGCAAGAGGAGGAGCTGGAGGTGGTGCGGGAGGCGCAAACAACGAGGGCACAGGCGGAGCAGGTGGGGCTACAAAGGACGGAATGGGCGGCGCAGCGGAGAACATCGACGAGGTCGAGGAGGATGACTTATGATGCCCCGGTGGACGGCGGGGGACAGTGGGATGAGCCGGAGCCGGCTGAGCCGGGGGTGGAGCAGAAGGTTGTGATTCATGCTGGGCTGTGGCATTGCGCTTGAGTATGCAATTTCATAGGAGTTAAATAGACAAAAAGAAGGACATACCTCCGGTTTCGATGCCACCGCGACTTCGCAGTTTAGGCATGCCACCTGCAAAGAGCCCCGCCAATTGCGGCATCCCACCAGATCCGCCAGAGTCAGACGATGGTACCGGTGGAGCAGGCGCAGCGGGAGCAGCAGAGAATGGCGACGGAACAGCAGGAGCCGATGCCCGGGTCGGGCCAGAAGATGATGTCGAGGCAACACGTCCACCGACAGAGGGTCCGCTGCGGTCGTTCGTTTCTGTCTTGCGCAGACGCGCGCCTCGCTGGATCTCGCCCAGCAGCGCAGATCGACCGCCCGCGGCCGCGGGCGGCGGAGCAGCAGCAGCGGCGGGCGGCGGAGGAGGCGGAGGAGGAGGAGGACCGGCCATTGTGGGGTGTTCGCAATGGGGGGGAGAGTTGGTGGTGATGGTTGAGCTTGCGCGGCGGTGAGGGTTTGTGAGCTGTGACATTGCACGTGGCAGGCTGTGAGTGAATGTGACCCACGCGTGCCCCTTCAATCACTGATTGCTTCGCGTCTGGTTGTATGATATCGGCACAGCGCTTCCCTCGCCACGGCACAATGTCCTTCTTCAACAGTTTTGGGTGTGCATTTCTGTCTGCTTCATACCAGATTCGACTTACTAACTTTACCAGACGCGGATTTGGGCGATCGTCGCGCAAGAACAAGCAGCAGCAGCAACAACAGCAGCAACAGCCCCCTCCAGTTCCTCCCCCCACATTCCTACGCGGGTCCTCGTCCACATCCTCACAATCGATTCCACCGGGGTCGTCGTCCTCTGCTGCGTCACATTCGTACTACCAGCCAAAACCGCTGTTCCTGTCGCAGCCGTTCGTGCGTACGGCTTTGGTCAAGGGTAGTTTCAAGACTATTGTCGTTCTCCCGAAATACGTTGAGCCAGGCGAATGGTTTGCACTGAATGGTTTGTGCTGCCTTCAATTAACAGAGAGCTTAATGATATAAGAGGCAGGCTGACAGAGTCCCAGCGTTTGAATTCTTCACGTATCTGAATCTGTTTTATGGCATTCTGTCCGAATTTTGCACGCCAAAAACATGCCCGTCCATGAGTGCGGGACCAGGGTGAGACATTTTCTTCAGTAAAGGCACAGATAGACAGCATGCTGATGTCCCTAGGATTGATTACACGTGGCTGGACATGTCCAAGAAGCAGATCCGTCTGCCCGCGTCCACTTACATAGATTACGTTCTTACATGGACGAGTAACAAGCTGAATGATCAGACCCTATTTCCGACAAAGGCCGGTAAGTTTTTCGAGCATAGGCAGGTGATACTATTGCACGGGCTAATGATCGTCCGATACTAGGCGTACCTTTCCCTCCAAACTTCCCTGCGACTCTGCAGAACATATTCAAGCAAATGTTCCGCATATTTGCACACATATACTATAACCACTACGACAAAATCGTTCATCTCAGTTTGGAGGCGCACTGGAACTCATTTTTTGCACATTTCATTAGTTTTTCCAAGGTGAGTTGTTCTCCTGTATCTTGTCTTGACGGTGGTCTAATATGATGCTAGGAGTTTGACCTGCTGGATCGGCGGGATACGGAACCTCTGCGGGAATTGATCGAATCGTTTGAGGCGCAAGGAAAGGTGTAGATATGGAATACAAATACATTGACTAGTCTATATATACAGTACTGTACAGTACAACATCCCATTCGTGCTCACCGCTGTGGCCGTTTCGCCTCCTGTAGTCTTTGTCCGCGCACCTGATATTGTCAGTACTCATGTAGCAATCGCCAAGTATAGACAAGTAGACGCTAATTACCTTCGCCCAGTCGATGTCCGCATCCATTGCGTCATCCACGAGTCCACATAGAACTACGCTCTCACCGCGCACTAGGTACAGGCCGATCTCGATGATCTCCGTCGGCGCGTCCGGTGTCACAACGCGCTCTTTTGTCTGCTCAAGGATGAGATTTGTAGTCTGGTCGTAGCCTTGTAGCGTACCCTGTACAGTGTTAGAACATGATGTCTGGACCGTGTTCGTTGGTGAGCGAGAGGGGGATCCAAAACACACCGTGAACATCCTCCCATCGGAGGTTATGACAAGGACAGTCTCTGTGGCAAATTAGCAGTCTGATCAAGCAGCACGACAGCCGAGAGCAGATCTCATCTCAGAATAAGTGGCACTCACTTCCCACATACTGGCCCAGCGCAGACATTGTTGTGTGTGGATGGCTCGTTGCGACGCGGTAGCCACAACTTTTAAACTTTCGCTCCGGCAAATTATTTACACCTTCCGCATTCGTCTGTCACGTCCACGTCTCAAAGACAACCACCAGCACTATGGGGGTCTTCTCTCTCTCTGGCCCCCCCGATTCCGATGGGTCCGAGACCATGGACTCTCATTCGACCAGCCAGGTCGTAGGGAATGGCTTTGAGAGCGCGTCCTCCATCGAGGACGAGCTTCAGAGCGAGATCGCCAGGCTCTCCGAGCGGCTCCCGCGCATTGAGCTTTCCGACTCGACAGGTATGTTACTTCCCTATTTTTTTTGAATATGCGTAATTTTGACAGTTTAGGCACCGTGCGTACACGAGTTTCGACGCGTCCGCAGTACAGATTCGATCCGGTAGAGCGTTCGCGCGAACGCCTCGAAATGCTCAATACCGTCATCGCGAACTGGAACGCCATGCAGACCCGCCTCGCGGACGAGTCAGCTTTTCTCGACGAAGACTTTGTTGCGCACCAGCGCCGGATCAACGCCGAGTCCTACAAGGACCACGACGAGAAGGCACGCTACGTAACGGAAAAGTCCATGCACATGTGGAACCGCATATCCAATGTCATTGAGCAAGAACGCGTGCGGGAGGAGAAGGTCCAGACCGAACGCGAGCAGCGGAGACTCGAACGCGAGCGCGCGCGACAGGAAAGAATAGAACGCAAGGAGCGAGAGCTACGAGAGAAAATTGAGCGTGAAGAGCGTGCGCGGCGAGAGAAGATAGAACGCGAGGACCGTGAACGGCAAGAGAAAATAGAACGCGAACAACGCACGCAGCGAGAGAAACTCGAGCGCGAAAGAAATGAACGCCTGAAAATTATCGAACAGGAGGAGCGCGTAAAGGCTGAAAAGATGGAGAAGGAGAAGCTTTTGGAGGACAAGAAGCTTGGACTAAAGAAATTACTGCAAGAGAAGATGGACCAGAAGCAGCAGGATCAGAACGCCAAAGACTTACGTGAACAACTAGAAAAGGGTCGGCAGCAAAGGGTACTCGAACAGGAGCGCTTACAGAAGATCGAGCAGGAGACTCTGCAAGAGAGACAGCGCGAGAAAGAACTTGAAATAGTACGAATGCAGAAGGAGCAACAGGAGAAGCGACAGTTACAAAAAGCGCAACTGGAACGGGGAAGTCTACAGCGTTCGCAAGAAGGGGAAGTTTACAGTGAAGCCGTGGCAGAGCACGATTACTACCACCGTATTGTCTTGGTATGTACGCTAATTCTGTCTTTTTACTCCGGCTCTTAACTAATCCCGTTGCAGGCCCTAAAGTCTGATGTGAATCCGGCTGTAGAGAACGACAAAGAGCTGAAGAAAGTTTGCTCCGGCATTAGGCGGCAGATTCGGCCAAAGCTGGGTCAGCTCACGAACAGCGCTTCGCAGATCCGACGAATCGTATGTTGTTCTTTGTTGTGCATGGCTTATTGATTCACTCTAACTGAAAAAAAAAACAGCTCGGTGAGGTGGGCGAAGCGCTGTCAACGGCACAAAGCCATTCTGAGCTGTGCTACGTCTGGGTGCTGAACGTTTTATGCAAGTTCATCGTGCAACAGGCCGTGATGGAAACCACCGTTTCAGCACTTAGCGCATTTCCACTGGGAACTCTGGCTGTGTTTATGATGTCTAAGCACTCCATGCTCTGCGATCTGCTCATTGCGCGGATAGTCAAGAAATGCCCGTATGTGATCGGATACAGGTGCCCGATTGACACTGAGGAAGGACGCAAACGTATGGGCTACCTCAAGATCGACGACAAGTGGGAAGACGAGTCAAGACATAGCGAGCGCATGGGCGGGATTATCTCTGTATGGGGTGTTATGACGCAGGTCGTTTTTCCCCCTGCCTCAAAAACGGTACATCCATACCCGATATCGCATGCATGGACGTTTCTATCGCGCACACTGAATCTGCCGATGGATAAGCTGACCAATACGCATTATACTGTAGTGGCTGCATGGTGGGATGTGGCCGCACGCAGGTTTCTCCAGGCCTATGGACGTGTAGGCGAGCAGATGCTGGACACCGTGTGGCAGACTTGGACGAGCGCAGCGAGCGACAAGCGGTTTCCAGCTGCGGCACGGCTGAGGATATTAGGCGAAGAGTGGAAGCGGACAGGTACTGTTGGGTTGGAAAGGCCGGTGGAACAGTAGTTTGCATACAAAACTGAAGTGCATGCTGCTTGTACTTGTACAATAAAAAATTAAGCTGCCTATCTGGGCAATCGGTCATCAGTACAAATCCCTTGTTTGCGAACATGACATAAGGGTCAATTTTTCCCCTGTAGTTTCGACTACGTTGACATTACGAATCGAACTCGCATATCGCCTCTCTCTTCCCCCTTTTCTTTCCTGTTGTTCTTAGTCGATCCTTTCTGTCCTGATTTGTCGTTCCGATCTCGAATCCGATCTCCGATTGCGTTTCTAATAGCAAGCCCCGATGCAGCAGCAGCAGAGCAACGGCAATAGCGGTCGTGGACGAGTGCACATCGCCCATCGGCGATCGCCCTCAGAGCTCACACCGCTCATGCGTAAGTCTTTGTTGACGGCTGTATTTGTGGAGAATGTTTGTTTTTTTAATACATTTTATCAGTTGAGCAACTCGCGCTGCAGCAGCAGATGGATCTTCTCCAGGCACAGCAGCACCAGATCCTGGCCCAGCAGCAGCAGTTCGCGATCCTCGGCCCACAGAATCCACAGATCCCCCCGTTTGTTGCGTCCCCGCCGTCATCCTATGCGCCCTTTCCGACACAGGCTCCATTAAGCGGACCGGCGCACCGCCGGACTCACTCTTCCGTGCCGGGCTTTCAGCCGAAGACCCCGGGCATCTACGATTCACGACACGCAACGACACGGCCGGGCGCGCCGGTACAGCAGCAGGGCCCGCCCGCGGGACAGGGACACGTACGACGCCATTCGCTCGCGCTTCCTGAGGCGAAGCGTGCTGCCCAGCTTGCACAAGCTCAGAAACAATCCACGACGCCGGCCACGTCTGCGGCCGCAAACACCTCAGTCATCGCCGAATTCCAGTTTCCGCCCCCGCGCGTGACCGAGAGCGCGCAACAGCCAAACAGATCTGGTCTCCAGCCGCCGCAGCAACCGCAACGCCATGGCCACTCCCGCAGTCAGGGAACGCTCGCAGATTTCGCAGATGATCAAGGTGCGCGCGGATCGCCGCAGCTACCCTCCTTCAGCTTTCCTCAGCAGCAACAGCAGCAACCGTACGGCGGTGATACGCACGATCGCCGTGGCACGCACTCCCGATCCGGTTCTCGTAACTTCGACACGGACTGGCGACGAAACAGCATGCATTTCCCGCCAGATAACAACCAACAGCAACAGCAGCAGCAACAACAACAACAACAGCAACAACAGTTTTTCCCCGGGCACCGCTCTCGTGCCTCTGCATCATCGGGCATGAGCACGTACAATCAGCCTCCTCTCATTCCCATGTATCCACAGCAGCAACAACGACCCCTCGATTACCAACAAATGCAATTTCCCCAGCAGCAGGTTCAGATCGCACAGATACAGTCCCAGCAGCGCAAGTCCCTCTTTCTGCCGTACTTACCACAGGCTTCCATCCCCGGGCTCCTTAGCCAAGATCGACTTGTCACCGGAACCCTAAGAGTCAACAAAAAGAACAGATCGGATGCCTACGTGTCCACGGACGGTCTACTAGACGCCGATATCTACATCTGCGGATCTAAAGACCGCAACCGTGCCTTGGAGGGCGACATCGTTGCAGTAGAACTTCTCACTGTGGACGAGGTCTGGGGATCGAAGCGCGAGAAGGAGGAGAAGAAGAAACGCAAGGACGGCGATGACGCTCAGTCGGGGCTGCAGCGCCGTGGCAGTCTGCGTACGCGTCCCCTTCAGAAGAAGAATGACGACGTTGAGGTCGAGGGACAAGGCCTGCTTCTCGTCGAGGAAGACGAGATCAGCGACACGAGCAAGCCATTATATGCGGGCCATGTCGTGGCGGTCATCGAGCGCACGCCGGGCCAGGTGTATAGCGGCACGCTGGGCCTTTTGCGGCCTTCTTCGCAAGCCGCAAAGGACAAGCTTGACTCGGAACGAAAGGACGACAGGAAGGATCACGACGGCGGCCGCAACGACAAGCCAAAGATCGTCTGGTTCAAGCCGACTGACAAGCGTGTGCCGCTTATTGCCATCCCGACTGAGCAAGCGCCGCGTGATTTCGTCGAGAACCACGAACAGTACGCGACCACGCTCTTTGTCGCCTCCATTAAGCGATGGCCTATCACGTCTCTTCATCCCTTCGGCGTGCTCATAGAGACGCTCGGGACTGTGGGCGACCATGGCGTCGAAGTCAACGCCATTCTTCGGGACAACAATTTCATGAGCGATCGATTTTCCGACGTGGTTCTGAATAGCGTGCCGGCATTGGTCAGGTCAATCGAAGACGATATTGAGGATCGACGGACGTTTGAGGAGGACTACGTGTTTTCTGTTGCTACGTACAAGCCTGGATTTGCAGAGCAGGCACTGCATGTCCGAAAGCTTGAGGGATCGCGTGTCGAACTTGGCGTGCACATATCTGATGTCAGTCACTATGTGCAGCCAAACACGCCAGTTGACCGAGAGGCGAAACAGCGCGGCTCTGCCGTGTTCATGGTGAACAAGACTGTTGCAATGCTTCCGGATACTATCGTGCAAAACTATCTCTCTTTAAATCCAAACAAGGACAGCCTTGCATTTAGTGTTGTTTTTGAGGTCGATGTGAATACCCAGGACATTACTAATTTGTGGCTTGGCCGGAGTATCGTGCGGCCACAGCGGATGTTGTCGAACGGAGAACTGACGAGCTTACTCGAGGGAAAGAGGAGAGACGACGAGCTCGCAGAAACCATGCGCGTTGTCAATCTCATCTCGACTGGGTTGCGCCGACGCCGGCTGTACGCGGCCACCAACAACATGCCACATCTCCACCTGTTGGATCAGCTGGAGGACGAGCGTGTGCCGGTGGAGAAGAACATTTTGGAGCGGCAGCTAAGCTCGCCCGTGTTGGACGAAATCATGGTGAAAGTGAACTCCGTCATCGGCAGCATCTTGTTGCAGAAGCTGGGCGAGAAGGCGTTCCTGCGACGGCACGCGCCGCCGAATCCGCACCGGCTGCAGCAGTTCCTGGACCGCATGCGGATACTCGGGCTGGACTTCGACGGCAGCTCGAGCTCGAAGTTGCAGAACAGCTTATTCAAGGTCAAGGATGAGGATACGCTGATGGGCCTGCAGACGCTGCTCTTGAAAACCGTTTCGAGGGCAAAGTACTTTGTCGCCGGAAAGTTTGAGAAGGCCGATTACTTTCATTATTTACTGAATTCGACGGTCTACACGACATTTACTTCTCCAACGAGGAGATATGCGGACATTATTGTTCACCGGCAGCTGGATGCCGCTTTAAACAATAGTAAGATCTCCTGTTTGGTTTTGTTGTAGTCATGATTTGGAAGTTGGGGCTAACTGAAACAGAGGAATACGCTCTTGACGTGGAGGCAATCTCGAAGCTGAGCGACCACTGCAATGACCGAAAGGATGCGACCAAGAACGCGGAAGACCAGTCGATCCATCTGTTCCTGTGCGAGGTGATCAACAGTCTCGGGTCGGCAACAGGCCAGATCATCAGGGACGCGATCGTGATCAACGTGTACGAGTCCGCGTTCGACATTCTCGTGCCCGAGTTTGGGATCGAGAAGCGCGTGCACTGTGACCAGCTACCGCTTGTGAAGGCCGAGTTTGACAAGGACCAGCGCGTGCTGGAACTGTACTGGGAGAAAGGCGTGGACTCGGCGACGTACCTGCCGGATGACGAGCGGGACAAGTTGGACAGAACCGGGTCACAGTACAAGCGCTCGTCGAGCGTGGCGTCCGCGGTCGCGCAAGAGCACGAGGATATACGAAGGATCGTGTCTGAGATGGGCACGTTGTCGGTCGAGGAAGAGGCGGCTCTTTATAAGAGCGAGGGGGAGGAGAAGGCTGGCCAGGAGGACGGCGTGGAGCACGAGGACGGCGCGTCGAACGTGGCGTCGTCCAAGAGCCTGCCGCCATCACCGACGAAACGGACGCCGTCGCCGCAAACGCTGGACAAGCCGCAGCGGACCGCCTCGCTGACGAAGATCAATTCCCTCGAAGACGCGGCCGCTGGCGGGGCAGGCGCCTCGGGCCCGGCTGCGGGGGCAGTAGGTGCGGCAGGCACAGCGACGGACAAGGACACGGTTGGCGCGCTCGCTTCGTACCTCTCAGACGTCGTCACGCGCGTTGAGGGGACACAGTTGATACAGGAAATCAGAGAGTTGCAGCACGTGCCGGTGCTGATCCGGGCAGATATTGAAAAGAGCTTGCCGTGCTTGACGGTGCGGACGTTAAACCCGTTCTACACTTGAGCGATGACTACGTATATTTTTGTATGATATTGACTACTTTCTGTACACCTTATCTCTTTGTATGTACACAATATCTATATATGTCTATGTATAGATATTTTTTTTATATCTCATGATGAGTTTCTGCGTAGTTCGGCAATAAACACGACTGCCTGGGCCCAGCCGGCGTAGTCGCCCCAGAGGTCCCGCAGGCATGCCGCGATGTCGTCGTACGTGGCACGGGAAAGAGTTTTCGTCTTGGATGCCTGGGACGCGAGGGCTTTCAGTTTTGCGGACGAGGCCGAGCGCGTGTACCGGCGCTGGACGATTTTCCAGATGTGCGTGTCGATGGGCACGGCCGCGTGGCAGTCAAACCCCATGAGTGCCTGAGGGAATCAGTTCTGAACAACACATCCGGATGGGCAAGAGAATGGGGCAACTCACGACGCAGTCGGCAACCTTGGGCCCGACGCCGTGGAACTCGAGCAGGAACTCGCGGACCTCGGGGAAGGGCTGGCCACGCATGCGCTCGAGTGTGTTGGTGAGGGGATCGAGGGTATGCCATTCGTGCAGCTTGACTGCAGTGTTGTACACGTAATCGGCGCGATAGCCGAAACCGAGTGCGCGGAGGGTGGCGACAGTGGTTGTCGGCGCAGGTTTCGTCGTAGTGGACGTTGTCGAGAGAGTCGCGGTGGTGGATGGAGTAGACGGAGGAGAAAGAGGGGGAGTGAGGAGGTCAAAGGGTGTCGGGAAGGTGAAGTAGTCGACCGAGTTGTATGTCGTTATGTATGTGCCAAACACGCGGCAGAGGCTGTCGATCATCCGCGTGATTCGCTTGATGCTGTTGTTACTACTGCAGATGAAGCTGCAGAGCGTCTCCCACGGATCTTGCCTGAGGATGCGCACGCCCGCATACTCGGTCGCGATGGAGGCAAAGTGCGGGTCCCGCGCCGCGAGCTCGCGGTGCAGCTTCGGCAGGCTCGTGGCCGCGTTGAAGTAGTCGTGGATCGCGGCGTCCATGCTCGCGGACGGCGGGTCGGGCAATGTGCGGTAGAGCGTTTTGTTTTCTTTCTGTGTGAGAATCACGAGCGTGTTTTGCATTGGCGCGATCCTATGGTGATGATTAGCTTGCTTGCCTGGTAGGACGAGAGTCGCAGTTTCTCGTGACTGTTTTGCATACCACTCGTTGCCGTCTTTGCGCCACCTGTTGTCTTGTAGTCAGTCCTCTGAACGCTAAGCCGCGATATGAATTTTAACTCACCTGAAGGACTGTCCGCCGGGGAGGATCACGTCGAGCGCGAGCTCCTGCGCGATCACTAGTCAGCAAACTCCGGCCACAAACTCAGGCAATTAAGCGGTAAAGAGAAGGGCAAAAAGCGGGCCAACTCACATTCGCCGGAATTCGGAGCTGCTTCCACAGCTGGCCCATCTCGCTTTCGTGGTGACGAGACGCGTCGAGTCCCGGGTCGAATTTCTTGCCCACAGCGCGTCTTGGGAATTTGCACTTAGTTTACCTCTTTCGAGACATGCCGCCTAGCATATAATTTGTTGCACTTTTTTATGACCGTCAAGTTCGAATGCAAAATGGAATTCTGCAGTTTAGAGTATTCGGTAATCTCGGTATGGGGCGACGAGCCTTTTGGAACAGATGCTCCCCGTCGCCTACTTCACTGTCACTGTCACCATCACCCTCATCCTCACCCTCCTCCTCCTCCTCCTCCACCCCGTCGTCTCCTTCCTTGTCGGATTCCTCCTCCTTCTGCTCCTCGCCATATCCCACTTCTATCAGTCCGCGGTGCTCGCCGCCGTACACTGGCCCTTCTGGACGTCGACCCGAGCCCCAACGGGCATTGAAAGTTGGGCGTTTCACTTTCTCCGTGGCCACCGTGGCGGTCAGAACAATGGCACGAGACCCGACGGGCGTCGATTTCCAGCGTGTCTGCACCTTCCTCGCTGAGACGCTGGCAGTCGACGCCCGTCTGGGCTCTTGCCATTGTGCTGGCCGCCAAGGTGGCCGTGCTGCAGGTTGCATTGTCGGTTACAACGCCCGTCGCGGCTTGGGCCAGCGTGATGGTGGCCGCGCGGTGCACTTTGTGGGGGTGGCGGCGGTGGTCAAAGCCGATTTCAGTCGTGAAGTTTGGGTTTCTCGGACGGGATTGAAGATGCTACTTTGGTGGTGATGACCTCACTCAAGGACTCGCTATGGAGACTCACGAAATGTCCCGCCAGGAGGCAATGAGGTCAGGGAGTGGGCCGAAGTCTTCGAGATGTCTGGCCAAGATGGAAGTCGTATGAGGATGAGCGACGTTTGAAAACGATTTCTGTTATTATGGAGAGCTTTCTGATATTGGTAATACCCATTTTCTGTGACAATGAAAAGAATGCTTTGCTTGGTGATTTGATTTTCGGGAATCCTCTTACTCCTCTTGGTACTTTTATTCTCCTGTGACTTTTGTAGTCAACAGCATGTCTATGCAGCACTCGTGAATGCTTTATGCTAATGACAGTGATGATTTTTTTTGCAAATTAAATAGCATCCACTTATGATACTGATCGTTTTCTGATCACCATCGCCGTCGTCCTCTTGGCGATGTGCTCTGGATGCGCGCACACCAAGCGTGGTCATTGTGGTGAGGACCATGCCCAACAAGCAACTCGCTACAGGTATCAACGCCGTCTTCGCGGCGGACGGCCATGGCGCCGGCGGTGCCAAGTACGCCATCGCCTGCTGATCCTGTATGGCTTCCAGTCCGGCATTGACGATGACACCGGCGACGCGACATCTTCCGCTGTCGCAGCCGGCATTTCGAATTTACAGTAGACATTAGACTACCGAATCCGTCCAGAACCAAGCTAGTCTTCCTCATCGCAACCCCTATATACTGTTTTGCCAGTGGCAGCACCTTTTCTTGCCACGTCCTCGCATATCACGGCTTATACTTTGCCTCTTCGCACGTGGTACTACCAATCCCTCTTATCCATGTAAGCGCTCACACTCAGTCCTCAACCATTGCTTCCAAGTCCTAAACCATTTGCCACACACTCGTGCGCTTCCAATAACCTCTCCGCCTTTCAGCTGATCCACAGCGTGACTCAAGACAATACATTATGTCTTCCATGGACGACATGGAGGATTACTCGGAAATGACGCTGCTCGCAGCTGCGCGTGACATCGTAAAGACGACCAAAAGCTTGGCGATCGAGCGCTTGGAGTCGGATATCGAGATCGGAGTAAGAGCTACAACTAGCATGCATGTATGAACTGGAAACTTGTGCTAACTTTTTTATCAGCGTAAATTGGCTGACCTAGGAGACTACGTGAGGAAACTCAGCCATATGTCTGCGGCGGAGGTACTGGCAGAGTCTGAGAGACTGAACACGCCTGGGGCCCGACTACTGGATTGGGCTGACCCAGCTGGTATGGACAATTGTTTTGGAAATAGTTGAACTGTGTTAATAAGAATAATCATTGTCTAGGGCCCATCACGACTTCCGCAGATATGCATGGCGTTTCGGATAATGACCAATTGACGGAAATGATGAAGGAAGGAAGCCCGCCAATCAGCGGCAATGATTGCGAAGACAAGTGATGACCACATTTCCGGAAAAGGTGGAAAGAGTTATTGGCTAATGTCCCGGAGGTCGGACCGCGGGTGGCAGAATATTGTGGATACAGTTTTTTTATTATTGTTTTTCTCTGGGTTTGCACTGGAGGGGTCTAATGGCGCTTTTTATCTATGTTCTTTGCTCTTTGATCGCGTTCTGGTGTTTGCGGTGTCTATCTGGGTCTTGCTGTGGAATATTTCAGCAATAAAATTTTCCTCTATTGCAAAGTGAATACAAACTTGTAATACCTGGAGAACCATGCGGGATCTCCCTCGCAGACCATAACAGAAGGCGAGATCTCCCTCGCATATCGGCATAGACCGTAACGGAAGGCGAGTGGCTGCAGCAGCGCCTGATGAAAAGCCGACGCTCCTGGCTGGACCGCGCCCGCCGGCACCGACGGGACCACGGACTGTGCAGTCGTTCGTTCCGATTGTACCTGACAAGCTTCATCCTGCACCCTTCCGATCATCATCGTTGTTGTCTCCGCTTCTTGGCTTATTATTTGCAAAAGGGAGAAGGGAAAGGTTGACGGTCACCATGCATGTATTCGAATGACAGTTCGTGTTAGAAATGAAATAGAAATGCAAAGTAAAGTGTTGAGATAAAGCATAACAATCAAAACCTCCCAATCCAATAGGCCGACCACACAAATAGGTGGGTGCACGTGAATGTCAGGGTTAGGTCTAGTGCCCGGTGACATGAGCACCAAATCAATCAAAACACCGCCATAACTTCAAACCTGAATAACTCAGGCTACAGTGGTCGGATCGGGATGATCTTGGGCTTAATCGAAAGCTCTGATGAAGGCGGTTCCAATGGTGCACTCCACGGACCGGAAAAATGACTTTTGAGGATTTTCCAGGAGATGCTTTTAGGC